>MU225649.1:937873-976947 GCA_018584345.1 Thuja plicata | reverse complement strand
TATATATATATATATATATATCTTTCATTTGTATCTATGAATCCAAATCATTTTCATATTCAAACACGGTGTTCAAACCTTGGATCTACCTCAGTTGTTAGACTAAATCCTTAGGAACTTTGCTTTGATACCAATTTTTGAACGCACCTTTGGATGTTGAGTTGGGGGTGGGGAGTGGCGAATCAACATGCACTAGAAATAAACCTTTTACGTCGACAAATGATTGTTACTTATTTGATCTAACTAACTTATAATAAAATATATTACAATGACAACACAAATACATGAGTACCATACTTTTATGTTGAAAATCCAATTAGGAAAAAACCACGATGATAATTAAAAACTCACACTATATCAATAATTGATTACAAGAGTTTAGGCCACAGACTAAGGAGTGAATTGCCACTAAAAAGATATAGAAGACTAGGGAACCAATCCTAGCTAAGGCACCACAATTAAAGGAAGATAAAATATATTTTTAAACCAAGGCACAAGCCTTAGATCAAGATACAATGATAACAAGGAATGAACTGACTTGAAACACATTCTCTGAAATTTTGATTATAGTTTTTTGTTTATGGAAATATGATTGATTTAATGTTTGCTTGTTTGTCCATTTTTTTATTCACACTCACAGTGCCTCATTAACATTCATCCATTACACAAATTTCTCTAAAGGATAATCTCCATTATATATCCACTAAAACAATATATATCCTATTAGGTCAACCTAATAGGATATAACATGTAACACATTGACTGTCATCCCCATCTACAATATCTAAAGAAACTAAAAGGAAAAATTAAGTATGTGGAGAGTCACACTACATCAACACACCTTCCCTTAGATTCAACATCCTTTCCAAGATCACTGCACAACTCCACAAAGACCAAAAACTCTTGAGTTGACAACAATGAATGAAGTAGTAAATACATGTTGGCCAAACAAAAAAATACAAAAAGGGGGTTCAAACCTCCAAGATCTCTTTGAAAGTACACAATAACATCACCCAAAACAAATATATCTATATAAACAATCTACAACATCAAACCACTTGATGGTGAAGGAACACAAATCATTCCTGCAAACTACCACATTGTCTTTGTCAAGACAGAACACATAAAACATTATCTCTTGATGTAAACCAAATTAGATCATGAGATTTGATAAGTTACAACCTCTAATATTAATTAGCACTATATACATCATCCACACTAGGAAACAAATGAAAATACTATTCATAGGAGCAGTCAATCATAACTCTTCTTAGGAGCACACATCATAAACCTTCACTAAAGACCACAAATTAATGTAGATCATAATATGGAAAGATAATTATCGTCTTAACTCTTTCTCCCAAACATATTTGGACTAGACGAGCACTACTAAAATCATCATAATTAAATGAGTTAACCAGAGACCAACATAGCCAAAAAAGTGAAACTCAAAACATTATAATTGTTATCACCTAAATAGAGCACCCTTGCTCAGTAAACTCAAGCCTACCGGTGAACATTGCAAATATTCCCTCATTGTTGTCTTAGATAGTGGAATCTAACCTCCATAGTAAGTTGGTACTTATAGGAACTTCACCTAAAATTACCTAAACTAAGATTTTTGTAGAGGAAAGGGTTAGAAAGGAACATGAAACTGAAACCTAATCCTAAGGTGATGCACCAAAACACTTGAGTAAACCTGCACAACATAAACTCTCACATTTTGACTCAAAACTCGGCTTTGATATGCACAAATCAGTATTACATAAGTCCTTTCATCAACAATTTATAAGGATATTATGGAGTAATTACAATTTTAACAGGAAGGAAAAACTTATCTTCAAAACTTTTGATTGTTTTCCATATTAATACAACTTATAACCTGCAAGTAGGCATATACTTCTCCATAAAGGTGCTTTTTTGTAAGGCACAATATCAAGGAAATGAAAATTATTTCACAATAAATTTTACTATGACACTTAGGACACATAATATTAGAAAATGAGAAGGCCCAAAAGCTTTATTGATCTCCAAAATGTGAAACTCCAAAAGCTTTATTGATCTCCAAAATGTGAAACTTTGGCATACATTTCAATACACGAGTTACAAAACTCCATTAACCTTTGTAAAGAACTCTCCAAGTTAGAAAAAAAAAGCCAAAATGTAAAGACTAACTAAAGCTGAAGTCTAAACCATCTGTAATATCTTGCATGTCCCAAGAAACTTCTGACATATTTCTGCTTAACAAGAGTAGAAAGATTGAGAATCACCTCAATCTTAGCAGGGTTAACTTGGATACCTGCTTGTGAAATGTAATGGCCAAGAACTACTCCCTCTTGCATCATCATAAAATATTTTTCTTTATTCAAGGAAAAAGTATGTTCTTCACACCTCTGTAAAACTTTTTCCAAGTTTCTTAATGCTTCCTCAAAAGTTCCACCATAAGTAGTAAAATCATCCATATAGATCTTCATGCAATCATGTGAGATATCTGAGAATATACTTGTGTCTTCTCTTTGAAAAGTAGTTGGAGCATTGCACAATCCAAATGATATTACAAAGTAGGCATATGTTCCCCAAGGACAAGTAAATAGTGTCTTCTCTTGGTCATCATGTGTAACCCTTATCTAATTGTATCCACTCAAGCCATCTAAGAATGAAAAATATTGCTTACCTGCAAGAGAATCCAAGAATTGGTCTATGAAAGGGAGTTGAAAGCGATCTTTCTTAGTTGCATCCTTAAGCTCTCTATAATATACATAGACTCTCCACTTTCCTCCCTTTTTAGAAATTATAACAAGAGGTGATACCCATTGACTATCATAAACTGGGTAAATGAATCCTGCATCTAGTAACTTTTGCAATTCTCCCTTCACTATCTCTCTTAATGCAGGGTTAATCATCCTTTGTGGCTTCCTCACTGGTCTACAATCCTCCTTGATATAGACTCTATGGGTACACAACTTAGGATCTAGACCCTTCATGTCATGATAATCCCATGCAAATCCTTGCCAGTGAGACTTAAGTAATTATATTAAGGACATATGTTATTCCTGAGTAAATTTATTATTAATGTTCAAAAATTTATCTAGTGAAACTTCCACTTGCTTAGTCAATTCTATCATATATGCTTCACTAAAATATGGAATTTTCACTTCACGCGACTATAGTGCATGAAGCATATCTATGGCTGTAGGAAAGTCATGTAAACGGGAGGTAGGAAGGATGGTCTAAAATGGACAAGCAATATGTGATGGACAACCAATTGGTTGGTCATCTACTCTATAATAATTCTGAATGATATTGGAGAGTAATTCATCCTCCTCTTGAAGTTGCGGGAAAGGATCCCTATCTATCATCATAAGTTGTGTAATTGAATTAACTTCATCCATTTCTTCCCTAATATTTGGCCACACTTGTTGTTCCAAATTAGGTTGAGGTTGTTCTAGAGGATAAAGAGTAAGATTTTTAGTAGTCATGCCATTAGAATTAGTCATGTCTCCTGACCTACAACCTATAAAGGCATATGTTTTAGTTGTAACATCCTAAAAAGTTAGCACCCATTATTGAATGTCTTTTAGGACCTATTAGACCCCATTTTAGTGATTTCAAGATCCGAATGTCTTATGCCTTATTTCTTGCATCTTTCATTTTCTTTCCCAGAAACTTTTCACACTTTCCAAGACCCAGATCTATCTTGAATCTAGAAATGCCATGACTAGGTTGAACTAAGATGACAATGTCCTTGACAAGGTCGACCCAATTAAATCTTTTCCTAGGGAATTGTGATTGAGTGGGCTCGGGGCCCAATGCAAATATTTTTCTTCCTGATCTTTATTTGTAGTCGGTGTGGCAGTATTGAATCCCAAAATGAGTATAAAAGGTAGCTCTCTCATCTCATTTTGACATCTATAATCCATTGGTATGAAATATTTGTGCAAGAAGTCAATTGATCAAGTGCAATCAATCAAGCATTCAAGTTGTGCAATTGAGGATTTGGATTTAAGATTTTAAGGAGAGCATCCAATTGAAGATGTCCAAGTCTCCAAGTCTTCTTCCATTCAATCAAAGACAATCTTTTCTCATTGATGAAAATTTATCTCCCATGGTGGCCAAGTAGAGGAATTCTCAAGCAAGCAAAAAGATCTATTCCTCTTCTCCATTCAATATTTAAAGCATATACTCATTGTAGATCTAGGATTTGGAAAGTGTAGATCCATTGTATTTGTGAAGGCATCCTTCATTGTTGTTTGATTAGATTTAGGGTATGTAATTCTTTAAAATTTTATGAATATATATATTTTAGATAAATTCACAATAGAATGTTATCTAATCTTAGATAGATATAAGTATATCTTGATAATTTCTCCTTACAATATTATCTTTATATATATATTGATCTCCAAATTGATATTATGTCAAATCACTTATTTGATATATATCAATATTAATATAATATAAATAATCTTCTTATTAGCTAATACGTATAGAGGACTATATATATATGTGTGTGTGTGTGTCAAGAAGGTCTCACGAAGGGACATACCTCTTTGTGAGACTAAGTGTCTCACGAAGAGTGATGTCTATTCGTGAGACATTGTAATTATTAAAGTTTACCACCTTATCAACTTACATTATCGACTTGATATGTTTATCAAATTCAATCTCTATAATCGAATTGTTAATGTCAACTTTCATGTTAACTTTGATCATTAGACAAGACGATCTATATCGGCCTTCATTCTTGTTAAGACATATGATAATATCATCTTTGTTGATGATGATAATAAAGTCGATATGAATATTCGATGATCAATTAAGTATGATTATCATTATCGATAATGATAATCACTGTGATATCATTATCAATCATGAATACAATTTAGGTTCATAGTCGATACATAATTGACATAAAGCAATGTCATGTTTTGATCGATACCATAATCGATACTATTATCAACTCAATGATTTTCATTAAGTTGATATAGTTAACAACTTATAATAAAGTTGATAACAATACCAACTTATGATTTGGTGGATATCATAATCAAATTTTGATAATAATGATAAGTTGATATTGTTATCAACTTTATTAATAATTAAAGTTGATAACAATATCAACTATATCACTGATATTACTTTTACTCATATTAGTTATCAATAATGATAACTATAGAATGAATCTTAATAAGATCGTCAAATGTATAATGATAATGTATAATTCTCATTTTATCTAAAGAAGGAGATATATCAAATACTTAGGTGAGAATAATTTGTCCAAAGCTTCACTAATTTCTACACCCATCCATGAGGGGTTTTCATGCAAGGTATATCTAACATTTATCTTGTTTACATTACTTTACTTATGCAATTTATATTTCATTTCAAGGTTTATTCCTATACAGGGACTTGACCAAGGCAATCCCCTTTCCACAACCTTTTCCCCTTCTCCTTATGTGTAGGAACAAATTTACAAAGTTTCAGATCTAAATTTTGAGAGTTTCAAAACCAGTGACATATCCTCTTCAAATTCTATCACTTTTTGTGCCTCCAGGACTAGGTCAAATTTCTTTGAGAAGGTCAAATTTGTTTGACATATTTCTTTGGATATGAGAATTTCACAGTTAGGAGTTATAGGTCTAAGATTGCCATATCCAGAATAGTTTATGATTCTGACAGTTTGTGATAGTCCTTTCTAGATTTGAAGCGTATTCCTCCTTTCCTACCTTCAAGTGAGTTCATTCTTCTTATTTTAATCTTACATTTACTTTTATGCATTAGATATGATATCATATATTGTTAGTTTTCATTTCATTTATCATAGCATTAATTCCTTTCATAGATTTGCATATCATTTACATTTTAACATAAAATAAAACCATCCCCATACTCCATCTTCAAATCTAAATATAGCATTAGCATCCCTTCATCCTATTTGGGATTTGATAATTTTTTTTGGTTTAAGGGTGAAGCCTTTGGGGGTGTTCTTAATGTAACATAGGATATCCCTCCCTTACCCATTTGATTTGGTGAGTGATCTTCCTACATAACATTTCTCACCATTTCTTATGTTACAGTAGCCAACCAGGGTCTTCCCAAAATAATAAGAAATCCTCCCAGAGTTTCTTAAGGAGAACAAATTATAAAGTCAGCTAGGTATTCCCAAGAATCCAAGGTTACTACAAGATCCTCTACCATGCCATCAGGTCTAGAAGTAGAACTATTTGCTAGATGCAAGACAAAGGAGCAGGTCTTAAATTAGTGATATTGAGATGTTGCATGATATATTTTTTCATCATATTGATAGTCACACCTAGATCTATTAAAGAATTTTTTACTTGGATTCCATTGATATTAACCCCAACCATGGGACTACCAAGGTCAAAGTACTTAGGGACAATCACCTTTCCAAGCATGATATTTGCTAACTAACCCACTACATGCACTATTTATGGATCCTTTTTTTCCATCTAGGTTTCTTTAAACATGCCTCTTTGATGGCTTTGATGTAAATTGGGACATCTTTTATGGCTTAAAACAAAGGTATCTTAACACAAACATGCTTCAACTGATCTATAAGATCAAATTTTGGTTCCTCTTTCTGCTTTGTCACTTCTACCTCTAACCTTTGAGGGAATGGAAGCATTGTATCACATTTTTGGAGAAGTTCAAACTCTTTTATCTGACTTAGTTCAATTGGTAGGACATGAAAACTATCTTTCTCTACTTCTACAAGAAATTTAGTTATGACTAGGAGAGAAGGTGCTAGAAAAGTTATCCATGATCTAAGATGTATATCACATTATGAAAACATATGTAGGGTATTGATTTGGGTTAGAAAAATAAACATGTTGTTGAAATGTTGCTTTCTATTAGGATTAGGGACAAGTTGTGCTGGCAGTTGAGTAGGTCTAGGTGTGCTAGTATTTGGGTTAGGAGGAGGGATTATGGTTGGTTGTTAAGGATGTAGAGGTGGTTGCAGCTAACTGGTGGCCTAGTTTGGCCATTGTTGTCCTTCCATCCATTGTGATGTCTATTTCTAGTTCCCTTGAGGTGGTTTCCAACCTCCTTGAGGTTTCTACCAATTCCCGTGGGGTTTTTTCCACCGAGATGGAAATTTTTGGTAATTGGGTCAAGTATTCTTTTGATTATTCTAAGATGGTGAGAGATAATTTCCATAAATTTGTGGGTTAGACGGTTTCCACCGACTATTAGGATCATAAGAATTTGAGTGAGGACTACTAAAATATAATGGGTTTTGGTGACATACCTTGTCTTGGAGCCCATGGCCTCCTTTGCAAAATATAGAAAATTTGTTCATCATATTCTTTAATTGGCTTGAACTCTGGTGGAATATGGTGACTATCAATATTGGCAAGCATATTTCATATGTAGACCTTCTTTTTCTGCCTACAATGAGGAAAATATTCTACCAACATTGCTTGTGCCCCCTCATGATTTTTTTTTCTTGAAGTGTGTCTAGCTGAGTAGCCATATTATTTATGATGTCCTCTTTAAATTATTTTTGACAAATGAGTTATCTCCATTCTTGAAACTTTATTAGTGAAGGTTTTACCCATAATAGATTGGTAACCTCTACCTTTTTTTGATAGATTCTCTAGAGTAATTTTGGCATATCTTACCGATATCATCCCAAGGAGCTTGAGTGATATGTCCTCCTCCCATCAATTTTAAGGATTATGTACAACTTCATTGATCCCTCTGAGGAAGAACAACTTTTGAGACACTTTATTAAGTGTGTGATGTGAGGACTTCTACAGACTAAATAGGAACCTTGAAATATAGTCTTTCAAACTCTTATCTTCCTTTTGTTTCTTCCTAAAGATATCATCTCCCCTCATATCACTGCCTCTACAATATTCTTTATACATCTCGAGAATTTTTTTTCATTTCATCCCAAGTATCTACAACATTTCTACCTAAGCTCATAAACCACCTTAATGCAAATACCTTCAAGGTAGTAGGGAAAAATTTAAGCATGTGAGCGTCAGTAGTGTAGTCATATATTTTACAGAGGATATCAAATTCAAATAGGAAAGTGTCTGGGTCCTCTGTTACTAGTGCATAGAACTTAGGAAGAACCAAAGCAGGGATGTTTGTGAGGTTATCAACTTCATTTTAATTTTTGGCTAGATATAGGAAATGGAATATTTGGGTGGTTAGGTGTATTATAGGAAACCATCCTTGCTTGATAGAGTACCAAAGCAAGTTTATTTTCAAATCAAATTTGGGCAACTGGGTCTTTAGATGAAGTTTTAAAACTACTCAAATTGGGAAAATAACAACTAAATGATTTATCTCACCTTCTTCTTATTCCATTTGATTTTAGAACTCAACTAGTTGGTTATTAGGATAGGGTCATAAGGAAGAAATCTTTGTAGAGCATCTCTTCTCCTCCCTCTATGCATGCAGTGTTAACTCAGTAACATAAGTGGACCATTACTTTATCATAATGAAGGATACACTTAAAGCAGACTTCCACACTACTGGAAAAAAGAAAAAAATTAAAAATGATTCCAAAGGACACCCTAGTTTAACACCATCCCTAGAAACGAGGCCAAAAATGTTGGTATCCTTTAATGGTTTTAATAACTATGCCCTAGATGTTGGAAATACAATATGGGAAAGCAAGATACTAAGGGGGTGAATCAAATCTTAAAACTTTTATCCTTTAAAACAAAACTGATCCACAACCATAAATAAATGTAATTGATCTAACAACTAGTAGCATCCATGACAGTAAATAAATAACTCAAGACATAGAATTTTAGTAACCCAGGAACCCAATAAGGTAAAAATGGGGTGGGGATGACACCCACAAAAATCTTCACTGCTGCAGCAATAAAGTGTGCCTGTTAGGGCTACAAAGTTTGATCATAATATGTAATCTACCTGGTTAAAGGTTTGCTCAGTTAAGAGCTATAGATCATTACAATCTACCTTCTAAAAGGATTTAAACTTACAACAAATTAAGCACTCGGCTAAGAGATTTAGAAAGGTTTGTTAGAACCACTTTGTTAAGAGATTTCACTTGATACATTGGTTAGAATGTCTCAAGAATTGATCCTTCATTATGCACTCTGATGCTGATAAAAAACTCCTCTTTCCAATACCTTCTCTGATCTAATAATCTAATGTGTCTTTACTCTATTGTTCACTGCTCTTTCACTCTGCTAGATCTATGCTTCTTCTCTCAAAATAACCCTTTGTACATCTCTTATGTATGCATACACTTCTCTCATACTCACCTACACCACTATATTTTTAGGGTTTAAGAAGAAAACTTATATACTTTACGAATCTAGCATCTAGATCTAGATCAACGATCAGGATCAAATGCTTATGCCACTTGGGCATTTTAATTTTCTGATTGGCTCCATTCCATGCATTGGGATCAAATAATTAATGCATAATTAACTTTGTTGAAATCATTAAATGCATGAACAATTCAGCCCAAAATAGTTTACCTTCAAGTTTGTGCCATTCCTAACATGTGTGTCAAAACTGTCTTTCTTGACACATTAAGACTTTGGCGCTCGGCATGAACATGATCAACTTTTGCTTGATTTTTGAGTCACTCAGCAACCATTATCTGCTCGGCAACAACTATGTCAGATAGCTCGACCTGTACTGGATAGCTCGGTCGCAGTGATGACCAGATAAACTGCCTAGATAAATGACTAAGTGTGGGATAGTAATGATAAAAAAAACTTAGAGATCAACAATATCCCCCTTTGATATTAGTGGCAAAAATACACTTATCATTTCTGTACATCCACAAAATTTTGCCTATGTACACAACGTATGCCCCCTAAGATTATACTTCATACTTACATAATATACATGCCTTACAAAATATTATGCCTGATTCTGTACATATTTATCCATTTCCTTATCTGATTCCCCTTTGTTTTTGTCACTGATAGTTGTAGGGGTTAAGTCATACTTATCCAAAAACAACTTATGAAGTTGTAATGTTAGTGCAAACACTGTATCCCAACTATCCTTCACAAACTTCATAACTTGTAACTTAATTTCTAGCTTGACAGCTAGACTTACTAGACTATTTGCTGTAGAGAGATGAGAATCCCTCTTGACTAATTTGTTTGTAGCTTTAAGTTCCTTCTGTATAACCTCCAGATGAGGTATTAAGGCAGTTTGAATAGTTATTAACTTTTCTCTTATTCTGTCATCTTCAACCATAAGCTCAGCTAATCTCCTCTGTGTATGAGTCAGCTTGTCAAAATGTAAGGAGCTAGAACTAGCATCCATACTCAATGTACTCCTTGTTGACTTCAAAGCTAGTTGAAAATTCTCAATAAGGTGTTGGTTATCCTTGGTAAACAATTCTACATCACATAGCTTTTTATACAAGGAATAGACATTATTTGCAACTTCCTCAAGAATACTAATAAGAGAAGAAAGTTCAACCTATTTGATAGCAATCTCTGCTGATATCTTCTCCAAAACTTTGTTCTCAAATTTTATCTCGGACCATTGTAGAAAATTTTCATTTGCCTCAATATTTTCATCATTAACTTTATGCACAATATAGAATAACTGTTCCAAGATTGATGTTTGTTCATTTATATCTGTTATATCAAAAGCATTAACAAAAATATCCTTCATTTCATGTAATAATTTCTTTTGTTGGTGCTCCCTCTTCAGTTCCTCTTGTTTCTTCTTCCTCTTCAAAAGGTCTTGCAAAGTCTGAATCTGCTCATATGTCAAGTCATCTGTATCCCATTTAGGAATCACAATTACTTCATCCAAAGTGACACTTGGACTTGGTGACTTCATCTTATGTGACTTCTTCCTTTTGAGTTTTGAAGAGATGATACTCGACTCAGGTACTGTGATATATTTACCTTTGTCAATATTAATTTCAATTGCTGCCTTCATCTGAGTCAAGATTACCTGCTGATCAGGTATATTTCCTATATTGGGTCCAATGGGAGTAGATGTTGCAGAGTGTGGTAGATCCACCAATACTTGTATAGCCTCTTGTTTTGTAGGCTTATTTGCAATTTCCTCCATCTTATCTCCACTCTCTAACACTATTTGTACAACCTCTAAAATAGGTGGATTACTAATGATTACCTCCTTTTCTCCTTCTTTCTCTGACTCAACCTCAGTTGTTCGAATGGGCGAATGCATACTTGTGTCTGTCGGCTCATTCCGACTCTCAACATCCACATTGCTATTTTCTCCAAGAGTAGTATCAATGGGACTATCCATTGTCAAATCTATAATTTCCACATCACTTGTTTCCTTTTGGGGTTCTGTTTCAGTTTTTGTTTGATTTGTAGCAGTTTCTTTCTCCATTTCCTTCGGCTCTGAGGTGCCTTCACCTTTCTCATCGACCTTCTTAGTGATTAACCCAAAAGTTTCCTTCCATATTCTGGTGCTCTGTTGTACTACACCTTCAACATCATTTCTCAAAATAGCATAATCTCTTTGTTTAGAAATAAACTTCTTTTGATATTGATCAATGAATTTAGCTATATGTTTCTTGGTTAGATCAGGAATGACCTTAGCCAATGTTCCTTCCCTTATTTGTCTTTCATTCATTAGTGCATATTGCCATTTCTGAGAAAAAATATAATATAGCTCTATAGGAATAAGATTTCCTATCTCTAAAGGTGTCATCTTGAATGTGCATATCAAATCTATTAATGCTTCCTGAATCTTATGCTTGTTAGCTATGCTTTGCTTCTCATACTTGATAAACTTAAATCCTGCTAAACCAACATTACTTCTCAGGTTCTTACATACCTCATCAATATTGGTCATTGATTTATTTGATGCTATAGGTATGTTGCTCGACACATCCATATATGTCTCCTCATCACCTTCAGACTCCAATTATAGCTTCCTCCTTGGTCTTTTCTTAGTAGGTTGGCTCAACGCAGCCTTGGTTGCAACTTGTTTTCTCTTACCTGAACTTCTCTCACCAACAATCTTCTTTGTATATACCTTTGTTGTCTTAGATTGTGTATAGACAGTTGATGCTCTTGTCATAGGCTAGTTAGCTACAGGAGGGGTAGCCTTAGATTTGGCTTGACTTGGTTTAGTTGCCTTAGCAACTATTGGTTGCTTCCCTTTTCCTTTCACAGTGATCTCCTCTTCAGGTTCACTCTCCTCTTCTTCTTCACTAGACATATCTTCTCCATGTCCTATTGATAAGCCCAAAGGTGCATCGTCTGCTTCTTCATCACTCTCAATACCAACCATTTTCTTCAGATTTTTGACAATTTTATTTCTTTTTCTCTCCATAGTGCCAACCTTCAAATCCATAGAGATTTTGGATCGAGCTTCTTCATAGTTTCCAAATTGTTTCATTGTACTATCAATTTCCTTTACCAATAGAGTTGTTATTTCTACAGATGTCTCATTAATGTTTACTTCATAAGGTAATGGCCTCAACCATGATACCCTCGACACTACTGCCTGCACATAGGTGTAATATGTGTCTACTAGGAAACATACATCTTCATAATGTTTTTCAACTAGTGAACTGGGAATTCTACTCCTTAATCTCATCTTTTTCTTGAATTTCGCAAAATATGTTCCCATCAAATTATCAAAATTATCACCTAATTGCTGAATAAATGCATTGATTTGCTGTGTGATAGGTCTGTCTATTTTCCACACTATGTTTCCAAAAGAAGGAAATGTATTCTGTATGTAGAAGAATATGCAAGTGAGCAAAGATCCAAACTTACATATTGAGTTCTTTGCCTTTCTGATTGAAGCAAGGTTTTTAGCTAGTTGCATCAGTTGAAGCTCAGCAAGGTCATAGGTATGATCCTTCTTTACAATTTTCTAAGCCTGGTTGAATGCAATGCAGGGCACACTGTCTAGTCGGCTCGACTGATAAAACTTATGAGCTATAACCCTAACAGTAGAATCAAGCTCCAAGTCTGTAATCATAGAGATCATCATCCCTCTTTTGTTCCAAACGACTCTAGTGAGTTCTTCAATGTTTTCCTTACTTTGACATCTCATAGTTTTCTTCCCGTTTAGAATTGGATAACCAGTTACACAATGGATGATTTCCTTTGTAATCTTAACTGGTCCATTCTCTAGCCATATTTTCATGTCATGTATTCGACTCAGAACAATCTTGATCCATTCCATTCTGAATTCCCTCAAAAATTCTAGGGCATGAGTTAACCCTCTCTCAGCTAAGTGTTTATGTTCATCTTTTAGGGCTCTGTCTATGCATAATTTATTGTAACATGCCCTCAGATCATGATCTCTATCTTCACTTATCTTGCACATATAGCATGACCTTATATCATGAATCATGAGTACCTTCGGTGGAATTGACGATAGGGATCCAGTCAGATCACCCTTGATGGTGTTCTTAGGAACTGCTTAGAAATTAGGAGGAGCATAGGTGTTGCTCCTTACCAATTGAATGTTTAGCAATTCCTTCTCCATTCTCTTAGCTTGTGCAGAAGAAATTGCGGCCATTTTCTCTAAAAAAAAAGGGTTTCAAGGATCACGGACATAGTACCTCGACAATTAACAAAATCCACACTTTTCACTGAAGAGGTTGCCGACGGCAAGCTGTAGAAATCTTCAAAAATATTTACAGAATTCAAGTTCACAAATGCACAAACGCTCTTATGAAATTCTTAATCACATGGTGAGAAGAAATGAAATAGCTCTTCCCTTTATATAGACTCCAACGGTCGAAAGTTAGGTCAGCATTAAATGTTATTTCCGTTGAGTGAGTGTCAAACAACTGTCCTCGACCGACTCACAAAATTCACTTACCTCTCGGTCATCAAACAAAACTTACTCGACATACATTGGAAATATACTGTTGCTCGACACCTCAAAATATGTCATGATGCATCTTATTATATGCAGATATGGATTATTGCACTTTCATATGTTAGGAACTGATAAAAGATATGAGATATAAACATAGTTCCTTACATACCTTTCTTTACTTAATTAGTGATGGTGGGATCACCTGATCCATTGGATTGGATGTTCTCGGCTTCAGTAGCTTCACTGCTGCATGGTTTTGCTTTCCTTATCCATGTCTGGTTCATCTGTGCTCTAATCTACTCAACAATGGGAGCAGGTACCCTTGTTTTGCAATCTTTCCTAGTGTGACCAATTTTTAGACAATTATAGAAAACTAGGCTTCCATTCATCCAACTCTTAGATTTACCTCTGAAATGTGTCTTTATGCAGTTTTTTGGAACATGTCCATACTCACCACAGTAATGACAACTATGCCATGTGTTATAATCCCAATTGTAAGTGTTACCCTTCCTTGGTGCTTTTGCTTGTGTCTTTGATATCCATTGTTGTTTAGCTTTAGATCTGCAATCTTGTGCTCTATGTCCAAATTTTTGATAGTTGTAACAATACCCATTGAATCTAGGTGTGGGAGGTGCATTATTTGACTTTTCCCAACATTCATGTGCTTGATGTCCAAACTTCTTACATTTAAAGCAATAACCATTGAACTTAGGTTTAGGATTGGACTTACCATTCTTGCTTTGGCAGATGTTTGCTGTGTGTCCTGATTTTCTATAGTGGTGCCATACATGCTTGTTGTTCTTTGACTTTGCATTCCTCTTTTCACCAATCTTAGATGATTCTCCTTTCTCAGTAGATGTCTATTGTTTGATGTGACCTAATCCAAAAGAATATTTAGATCTCCTTGATGCTTCCATCAAGTTTTCAAAATGAGTCAAAGCTTCATTGGGTATGTTCAATCTTTCATTCAATTCTTTCTTAGATCTCAATTCATCTTTCAATTGACTATTCTTAGATTCACAATTTCCATGTCTTTCCTACTCATCTCCTGATTTGCAAGTATTAGTTGATTCACCATGTCAACCTAATTGTTTGTCATCATCTGTACTTCATGTGTTCTTTCATCAAGTCTGATGGTCATCATTCTTTTGTCTTCTTCAGCCATTGCTTTGTCATCTTCAGCTTTCTCCTTTTGTTCCACTACTTCACATAGTCTTACTGTTTGCATTTCTTGTTCTCTTTTTCAGGTTTCTGACTTCTTCACACAATGTATTATTCCTTTCCAGTAGATCTGCAATTGCTACATTGATCTTAGTAGAGTTTCTATTCTAAAATAGATTTGTAGTGTCTTCTTCTTGATAATGAGTATCATTCATTTGTTTGGCCAAATATTTTCTTGCTTTTAAGGACTTCTTCAATTCCTGTCTTATTGTCTCAAGTTGATGTAAAGCTAGCTGAATTTCAATCTTTTGATTCTCAACAACTTTTCCCAATTTTTAAATCTCCATCTCTAGATCTGTACTCTCAAGCTAATTAAAAATTTTTGTAGGAGAACTTAGCTCTAATACCAATTGTTGGAAATACAATATGGGAAAGCAAGATACTGAGAGGGGGGGGGGGGGGGGGAATNGGGGGGTGAATCAGATCTAAAAACTTTTATCCTTTAAAACAAAACTGATCCACAACCATACATAAATGTAATTGATCTAACAACTAGTAGCATCCATGACAGTAAATAAATAACTCAAGACACAGAATTTTGGTAACCCAGAAACCCAATAAGGTAAAGTTGGGCTGGGGATGACACCCACAAAAATCTTCACTACTGCAATTATAAAGTGTGCCTATTAGGGCTACAAAGTTTGATCACAATATGTAATCTACCTGGTTAAAGGTCTGCCCGGTTAAGAGCTATAGATCATTACAATCTACCTTGTAAAAGGATTTAAACTTACAACAAAGTAAGCACTCAGCTAAGAGATTTAGAAAGGTCTGTTAGAACCAATTTGTTAAGAGATTTCACCTAATAAACTAGTTAGAATGTCTCAAGAACTGATCCTTCATTATGCACTCTGATGCTGATAACAGATCTCCTCTTTCCAATACCTTCTCTGATCTAATAATCTGATATGTATTTACTCTGTTGTTCACCGCTCTTTCACTCTGCTAGATCTATGCTTCTTCTCTCAAAATAACCCTTTGTACATCTCTCATGTACGCATAGTCTTCTCCTCTCATACTCACCTACACCACTATATTTTTAGGGTTTAAGAAGCAAACTTATATACTTTACGAATCTAACATCTAAATCTAGATCAACGATCAGGATCAAATGCTTATACCGCTTGGGCATTTTAATTTTCTGATTGGATCCATGCCACACATTGGGATCAAATAATTAATGTGTAATTAACTCTGTTGAAATCATTAAATGCATGAACAAGTCGGCCCAAAACAATTTACCTTCAAGTTTGTGCCACTCCTAACATGTATGTCAAAACTGTCTTGCTCAGCACATTCAGACTCTGGTGCTCAACATGAACACGACCAACTTTTGCTTGATTTCCAAGTCACTCAGAAACCATTATCTGCTTGGCAACGACTATGCTAGATAGCTCGGCCTGTACTAGATAGCTCGGCCACAGTGATGACCGACTAAACTGCCTAGATAAATGATTAAGTGTGGGACACTAATAATCAACAAAACTTAGAGATCAACACTAGAACCATTACTTAGGGATTGGATATACATGCTAAGTAGTTATCTCACAATTAATCATTACTTAGGGATTGGATATACATGCTAAGTAGTTATCTCACAATTATGAAGGCTCATTTTTTGTCAACCCAAGGATTTATACTTGAAATGGGCCAGTA
This sequence comes from Thuja plicata, assembly GCA_018584345.1. Taxonomy (NCBI): domain Eukaryota; kingdom Viridiplantae; phylum Streptophyta; class Pinopsida; order Cupressales; family Cupressaceae; genus Thuja; species Thuja plicata. The sequence goes on along the minus strand of MU225649.1, from coordinate 960,264 downwards.
TTGTATATGCACCATGGACCCAATTGTAGCCATGCTATCTATGACTGAAAAGGAAATGGTACTAAAGGTAAATTTCATGGAAAGGAAACAACTCAAATTACTAATATTAGCTATCATATAAAATAAAATCAAATTAATAATAACAGTATAATTCATGAAAAGAAAACATGAAATTTTTATGCCTGCTTTAGTTGCAGGAACAGTCACATGATGGAGTTTACAGTGGTTGTAGGAATAGTCAATTGCCAAGAAAATAATTAGACATTGCATACAAATAACTATTGAACACAAAGATTGGAATCCTCACCAAGTTATCCCCCTTGAGTGAGTTCCCAAAGCCCAACTAAGATGTTGCAAACTAGAATATCATTTTTGAAGTGTTGTTACATCATAATGGAGCTGAAATTGCTCTCAATAAACTAAAACCCAAAATTACAATATCTGAAGTTCCAACCTTATGAGAAGGGATACCTGAACTTTATTTATAGCAAGAATACTTCTAACTAAATCTAACTAACAATAGGTACACTCCCAAGACATTAGGAGGACACAATTTATTACAACATAAGAAAAGGAAGGAAGTTATGATTTGGATAGGAAACAATCAAACTATTTATGTTGCTGAGAAAATATAGCATAAATGCTCCTCCTAGATCTACTCTACCATAATAATTAACACTAAAGTATCATTATTACTCCACATGAGCTGTAAATAATCAATTGCCGACTCCTTCAAGGTTCATCTTGGCATGACTTTGTCTTTAACTAGTTAGTTGGCATGAATTCTCACATTATAAGGCTTTGTCCATTGTTACACCTTTATTAATTCATGCATCATGACATTATCTTGTACAAAACAAATACATATCCATTTTACATCAAAATAATATTTATTTAACTACATGCAATATTAATATGGATAAATCACATAGCAAGATCACATAGCATCTTTCACCATTAATAAAAAAGAAGTATAGGGATAAGTTCAAGTTCATGCCCACTTTTGACAAGTTTAAGAAAATAACCTAGAAACATTATCAACAACGTCTTAAACCCTATATCAATACCTAAACCCTTGATAGAACCAAAAAAAACATAAAATATATTCATAGAATTGAGCCATTATTTGGGCTCATCAAAGACCATTAATCTTCACAACAATATAGAGAGGACCATCAAGAGCCCTAATAGTCTCCTTAGGATCAAGTGTAATTTAAATCTCCTATTTTTTTTTGAATTTGGATTGATCACTAAGGTTGACAACATTTTTGGCCTCGGTATAGTCATCATCATATTTCACAATAGTAGGAGATTCAACAACATTAGTGGAAGAAGATGGAAAGGAGTGGGTAGACTCAACTGTTTTGGTAGAATGAGAAGGTAATGGATTGGTATAGATTTACAAGTTTTGGTTGGGAGGGGAAACTAATTTGTTTCCTTGATCATTAACACCCTCAATATATATAGCATTGGAACCAATAAGGTCTTGAACAATAGTTTTCAATTGAAAACATTTCTTAGTATCATGACCAGGTTGACGAAGGTATTGGAAAAATCCTTAGGAATCAAAGGATTTGGATGTTTGTTTGTATAGATCAATTGGTTTAATGGGAGGAAGTGTTAAATCATTAGAATTAGTAAACTTCATCATCATATTAAGAAAGGATTTAGAAAGAGGTGTAAAGTTATGAGAAGGTTTAAAAATAGATGATAAAGGATCCACACCTTTGGTCAATGTTGATGCCACTTGCACATAAATGTTGTTTGATGAATTGTTGATCTTGATAAATCCTTTAAGTTATTAAATTTTTTGGAATGGTTGAGATGTGACATCACTCTTATCAATTGGAGCCATTGGAGTGGTGCTCTCAAATTGACTTACTTGAAGTTGATAATTATGAAGCACTGCACATAATTAAGTAAAAGAAGTAAATTCAGAAAGCAAAATCTTATCCTTAATAGATTTTTGTAAATTTTCAATGAAAATATGTTGATCATTAATATCGGGCACATGATAAGAAATATGATCATGCAAACGTTTAAATCCATCAATGAAATCAGTCACTTTTTCTTTGACACCTTGTTTGTACAATTCATCAAATCAGTCAAATAAATCTTAGGAGCAATGTTATTTTGAAATTGTTGAATAAAAACATTAGCAATTTTTTGAAATGAATCAATGAAATGAGGAGGTAAAGATAAATAACATTGCAAGATCTTATCTCTAAATGTTCTAGTAAAAAATTTAGCCATGAGGTTATGATCATGAGAGAAGTCACTACACAATGTTTTAAATTTTTTCACATGAGTCAAGGGATCACATTTTCTAGTATAAGCCTCCAAATGAGACATTTCCATGTATTGAGGGATAATGGTATGAATGATATCTATGGAAAAAGGAATAATAATGTCACAAGTGGGAATATTGAATTTAGATTGATTCATGGAGGCAAGTTTTTTTTGCAAGGATGACAAGGTTTGAGAAAGAATATTGATAGTGGATTTGGTGGAGGGATTGGTATTGGACATGTATGAAATGTTTGAAACATTATGGGAAATGGAATGAGAATTGTAATGTGAAAAATGACACATTTTTGTAAGTAGAAATGGACATCGGTTGGGAATACATGGGACACTTGTAGGAGGAAGAATGATGCAGGAGCATCCTGGGTTGCCTTGTTATCCTGCTCATCTTTGTTCATTCTGCCAGTAAGTGCCAAGTTGCAGTATTGCCAAGCATTCCTATATGTGTCGAGCTATCCAGTGTTGGCTGAGTGTGCCTTCCTATGCCACGTGAACATGATACTCAGTTCTTCTTTGACCGAGTTTGTATGTGATTGGTTCTTGTTGGAGCTGACTTATGTATTTTATTTTTGGTTATGCATTTAATATTAGGATCTTGTCTTGGGATGTGTGCAAACCATTTTTTGGTTGGCCTTCCATATTTGTAATAGTCTAGAATCTTCTGTAAGCCTCTGTGGCAAGTATAAATAGGGACGTCTATGTGTAGGTGAAGGGAGATAGAGCTAGAGGTAGAGAAAGTAGATAGCAGATGATATGAGAAGGTAGAAGATAGAAAAGTCTGGATTTTGTTGGTCGTAACCCAGAAGGCCTCACAGTCTGGCATGTATGTTGTAATTGGATGAATCAATAAAATAATATTATTGTTCCTTCTCTCCTTGGTGTTGTTCTCTGTGTTGTTTTCTTCCGTTGTGTTTACTGCGCAAGGTGGCTAGATAGTTGGGTGTCCCTTTGGCCCTGGCTGTTCATGTCCTCCCTTGCGCCAGGTGGTATAAGAGTGAAGTTCATGCTTGAGGAGATTGGATCATGTAGAACCCTAAGTTGGATTTGGTTGTAGGGTGGTAGATTTGTGGATTTGACCTATAACTTGCAGAGGGTTATGATCTTGTAGGAACCTATTCGTCAAGATGGTTCGAGGTAGAGGAAATGATGATAATGCCATAATAGACATGTTGAGACAAATTGCAACCATATTAGATGCTGTGGAGACAACCCAAAGGAGAGGAGCACATCTTGATGATGTGAGTGATGATGAAGCATTGGCACCAGATCCAGAGCCTAAGGAAGATCAAGACGAGGAAAGATTGTTGAGAGTATTGACTAGGGCACATTCAAAGCCCATTGTTGAAGTTATTCCTTATGATGGCAAGTTAAATACTAATGTTGTGTTGGATTGGATCTCTGATATGGAAAATTTCTTTGAGTTTGAAAGTAATCCTGATAATAGGAAGGTGAAAATTGTAGTCACTAGGTTGAAGGGTCATGCCTCAATGTGGTGGGACAATTTGAAAACTAATAGACAAAGAAGAAGAAAGGAAAATATTAGAACCTGGTTGAAAATGGTGAACAAGGTGAAGAAGAAGTTCCTTCCTGCTAATTACCAAGTTAGCTTGTTGAGGAAGATGAAAAGCCTTAGACAAAAGGACATGACTATGAAGGAGTACATTGAGGAATTCTATAGATTAGACATCAGATCTGGGCATGTGGATGATGAGGTTGAGAAAGTTGCAAGGTACCTAAATGGATTAAGATCTAGAATTCAAGATGAAATAAGTTTTGTGAAATTGGATAATGTGGAATAAGCATGTCAATATGCCTTGAAAGCTGAGGAGATATTGACAAAGAACTATGAACAAAGACATAAAGGTTGAGGTGGTATATTCTAGAGAGGTAGAGGTAGATCCTATGGTGAAGGTGGTAGATTTGATAATTCCGCACAAGATAAGGGAAAATCTGAGTGGAAAACTGAAGATAAAAGCAAGACTGAGTGGAAAGGTGGTAGTTCTTATCGAGGAGGTACTAGTTCCTACCAAGGAAGAGGTAGAAGTGGTTTTAGTGGTAATTGTTTCAGATGTGGCAAACAAGGGCATATATCTTTCAAGTGTAGACACTCTGATGGGAATGGACAAATTCATAGAAATCTTGTGGTATAAGAAGATCTTGAGGGTTCCCCAAGTGGACCTGAGGTTGGAGAAAACCTGATGGTAAGGAGGGTTTTGTGTAATAACCAAGTGGATGAAGAACATGTTATGAGGAGAAGTCTTTTGAAGACTAGATGTAAGATGATAGGAAAATGTTGCTAAGTGATTGTTGACAGTGGGAGTTCAACAAATTTGGCATAAGAGGAGTTGGTTACAAAGTTGCAATTGCAGAGGTTGAGACATCCTAAACCCTATCATGTTTCATGGATCAATGATGAGCATAAGTTGTTAGTAAGTGAACAATGTGTTGTGAAATTCAAGATTGGAAATTACTTTGATGAAATTCTGTGTGATATTATGCCTATGGATTGTTGCCATATTCTATTGGGTAGACTTGACAGTGTGATAGGCATATTGTGCATGATGGTAGATTGAATCAATATACTCTTTGGGTAAATGGAAAAAAGAAAACATGATTACCTTTGATTGAGGTTCCAGATGAGATAAACTGTACTACTGTGAAAATTTGCATGGTTAATGGAAAGCAATTTGAGAAATAAATAAAGAAGAACCAAGTATGTTTTGCTATAATACCTAAGAAGCTGAGTTATGGTAGTAATGGCCAAGTGATAGGGTATAGTAATGGCTGAGTGATATAAAATAGTAGATGCTGAGCAACAAAAGGCATTGGAGACCGAGTGCCAACATAAATTAAAAACTTACTGAATGAATACAAGGAGATTGCTGCAGAGGATATTCCTGATGGTTTACCACCGATGAGAAGTATAAGTCATTGTATGGATCTGATTCCCAGAGCTATTTTTCCGAATAAAGAACAATATAGATTGACACCTATTGATAATGAAGAACTTAACAGACAAGTGCAAGAGTTGTTGCAAAAAGGTTTGATCAGAGAAAGCTTGAGTCCATGTGTTGTACCTGTTGTATTGGCACCTAAGAAGAATGGAGAGTGGAGAATGTGCATTGATTCCAGAGCTATCAATAAGATAATAGTGAGGTATAGGTTTCCTATGACATAATGGATTGTTTGAGTGGAGCAAAGTATTTTACCAAGATTGATTTGAAGAGCGGCTATCATCAGATCAGAATCAGAGAAGGTGACGAGTGGAAGACTTATTTCAAGACAAAATAAGGTTTATATGAGTGGTTGGTTATGCCTTTTGGTTTGACTAATGCACCTAGTACTTTCATGAGGTTGATCAATGAAGTTCTCAAGAGATTTTTGGGCAAGTTTTTGATTGTTTATTTGGATGATATTATGATATTAAAAAAGAAGAACACCTTGAGCATATTAGACAAGTGTTGCAAAGACTAAAAGAGGAGAAGCTACTGATTAATTTGAAGAAGTGTTCCTTTGTGCAAGAAGAGATTGTGTATTTAGGATTTGTAATTTCAGCTGATGGTTTGAAAATGGACCTTGAAAAGGTTAAAGCAATTCTGGAGTGGCATACACCTGAGAATGTGGGTGAGGTAAGATAATTTCATGGTTTGGCTATTTTCTACAGAAAGTTTATTATGAATTTCAGTTACGTTTGTAATGATACGACTGAGACTATGAGAGGAGATAAAAAAATATTTTAAGTGGACACATGGAGCTGACAAGAGTTTTGAGACTTTGAAACAAAAGGCTGTCGAGTTACCTGTGTTAGCTTTACTTGATTTCAATAAGGTATTTCAAATTGAGTGTGATGCAAATGGTAGTGCAATAGGATTTGTGTTGAGTCAAGAAGGTAAACCTATTGCTTTCTTTAGTGAGAAGTTGAATGATGCTAAAATGAAGTATTATGCATATGATCAAGAGTTTTATGCTATTGTTCAAGCTTTGAAAAAGTGGAGACATTATTTGATTCCTAAGGAGTTTGTGTTGTATACTGATCATAAAGCTTTACAGTATTTGGGAAGTCAACATAAGTTGAATCAGAAACATATGAAGTGGGTTGAATATTCACAGAGTTTCACATTTTTGATCAAGCATGCGAGTGGAGTTACTAACCAAGTTGCAGATGCAATGAGAAGAAGACATTCTTTGTTGATTGAGATGAAAGTTGGAGTTCTTGGTTTTGATGAGATGAAGGAGTTGTATGGTATTGACCCTAATTTTTCTGAGGCATGGAGAGAGCACATAGCACCAAATCTATTAGAACAACCAAGTAAGTTTGAGGAGTATTTCATTCAAGAAGGTATGTTGTTCAAAAGAATTTAGTTGTGTATACCAATAAGTTCCATGAGAATTAATTTGATTAAGGAAAAGCATTGTGGTGGTTTGGATGGACATTTGGGAATTGATAAGACATTGAGTTTTCTTAAGGAAAAGTATTATTGGCCACATATGTATAAGGATGTTCAGAATTTTGTAAGGATTTGTGGAATTTGTCAAGTTGCAAAAGGAGTAAGTCAGAATACTAGATTGTATACACCTATTTCTGTTTCTGAGAAACCTTGGAGTGACATTAGTATGGATTTTGTTCTTGGATTACCTAAGATAACGAGAGGGTATGATTCCATATTCGTTGTTGCGGATAGATTTTCTAAGATGGGACATTAAATACCATGTAAGAAGACATAAGATGTTGTGCATGTTTCTGAGATTTTCTTCAAAGAGGTTGTTAGATTGCATAGATTACCAAGAAGTATTATCTCTGGCCAAGATAGTAGGCTTGTTGGTTATTTTTGGAGGAATTTGTAGAAGAAGATGGATACTGAGTTGAGGTTTAGTTCTACATTCCATCCACAAACAGATGGACAAACAGAGGTTGTGAATAAAATCTTGGGTAATTTGCTAAGATGTTTAGTTGGAGATAAGACGAGTAATTGGGATATGATATTGGCACAAGTTGAGTTTGCATATAATAATTCTGTGAATAGGAGTACAGGAAAAACACCTTTTGAGAGTGTTACTAGAATGCATCCTAGAGGAGTATCAGATTTGAGGGATATTGTTTGAGAAGAAAAGAGAAGTGTTGAAGGGGAAGTGTTTTCTGATTTTATGGTTTTTACATAAGGAAGTGAAGTTGAAGTTGGAACAAAGTAATGAAAAATATAAGGAAAATGCTAACAAGTCTAGGAGACATCATGTTTTTGAAGTTGGTGATGAGGTGATGGTTCATTTGAAGAAGGGAAAGTTTCCTGTTGGAACATACAGTAAGCTGAAAATTAAGAAGTTTGGTCCTTGTAGAATTCTGAGGGAGTTTGGCAGTGGTAATGCTTATGAAGTTGAGTTAATTGATGACATGGATATATCTACTATATTCAATATTGCTAATTTTCATAAGTATCATGAGTCAGATGATGAAGTTGTTATACCAGATGATTATCCTAAGAAGCAGGTTGAAGAGGTTGAACATATATAAGATCAGAGGATTGGTAAAAGCACAAGAGGAAAAGATTACTATGAATATTTTGTGAAGTGGAAGAATAGACCAGTTGAAGATGCTACATGGATTTCTCAATCCGATTTGGATTCAACTCAGGTTGTGACATCTCAATGATTCAGGGGAATCATTTCTTTCAACCCCGATTGTCTGATGTAAGAGCATCCTGGGTTGCCATGCTATCCTACTCATCTTTGTTCATTCTTCCAGTAAGTGCCGAGTTGTAGTATTGTCGAGCATTCCTGTATGTGTTGAGCTATCCAGTGTTGGATGAACGTGCCTTCCTATGCTGAGTGAACCTGATACTTGATTCTTCTTTGACCGGGTTTGTTTGTGATTGGTTCTTGTTGGAGCCGTCTTATGTATTTAATTTCTGGTTGTGCATTTAATATTATGATCTTGTCTTGGGATGTGTGCAGTATTGCCAAGCATTCCTATATGTGTCGAGCTATCCAGTGTTGGCTGAGTGTGCCTTCCTATGCCGCGTGAACATGATACTCGGTTTTTCTTTGACCGAGTTTGTATGTGATTGGTTCTTGTTGGAGCTGACTTATGTATTTTATTTTTGGTTATGCATTTAATATTAGGATCTTGTCTTGAGATGTGTGCAAACCATTTTTTGGTTGGCCTTCCATCTTTGTAATAGTCTAGAATCTTCTGTAAGCCTCTGTGGAAAGTATAAATAGGGACGTCTATGTGTAGGTGAAGGGAGATAGAGCTAGAGGTAGAGAAAGTAGATAGCAGATGATATGAGAAGGTAGAAGATAGAAAAGTCTGGATTTTGTTGGCCGTAACCCAGAAGGCCTCACAGTCTAGCATGTATGTTGTAATTGGATGAATCAATAAAATAATATTATTGTTCCTTCTCTCCTTGGTGTTGTTCTCTGTGTTGTTTTCTTCCGTTGTGTTTACTGCGCAAGGTGGCTGGATAGTTGGGTGTCCCTTTGGCCCTGACTGTTCATGTCCTCCCTTGCGCCAGGTGGTATAAGAGTGAAGTTCATGCTTGAGGAGATTGGATCATGTAGAACCCTAAGTTGGATTTGGTTGTAGGGTGGCAGATTTGTGGATTTGACCTATAACTTGCAGAGGGTTACGATCTTGTAGGAACCTATTCGTCAAGATGGTTCGAGGTAGAGGAAATGATGATAATGCCATAATAGACATGTTGAGACAAATTGCAACCATATTAGATGCTGTGGAGACAACCCAAAGGAGAGGAGCACATCTTGATGATGTGAGTGATGATGAAGCATTGGCACCAGATCCAGAGCCTAAGGAAGATCAAGACGAGGAAAGATTGTTGAGAGTATTGACTAGGGCACATTCAAAGCCCATTGTTGAAGTTATTCCTTATGATGGCAAGTTAAATACTAATGTTGTGTTGGATTGGATCTCTGATATGGAAAATTTCTTTGAGTTTGAAAGTAATCCTGATAATAGGAAGGTGAAAATTGTAGTCACTAGGTTGAAGGGTCATGCCTCAATGTGGTGGGACAATTTGAAAACTAATAGACAAAGAAGAAGAAAGGAAAATATTAGAACCTGGTTGAAAATGGTGAACAAGGTGAAGAAGAAGTTCCTTCCTGCTAATTACCAAGTTAGCTTGTTGAGGAAGATGAAAAGCCTTAGACAAAAGGACATGACTATGAAGGAGTACATTGAGGAATTCTATAGATTAGACATCAGATCTGGGCATGTGGATGATGAGGTTGAGAAAGTTGCAAGGTACCTAAATGGATTAAGATCTAGAATTCAAGATGAAATAAGTTTTGTGAAATTGGATAATGTGGAATAAGCATGTCAATATGCCTTGAAAGCTGAGGAGATATTGACAAAGAACTATGAACAAAGACATAAAGGTTGAGGTGGTATATTCTAGAGAGGTAGAGGTAGATCCTATGGTGAAGGTGGTAGATTTGATAATTCCGCACAAGATAAGGGAAAATCTGAGTGGAAAACTGAAGATAAAAGCAAGACTGAGTGGAAAGGTGGTAGTTCTTATCGAGGAGGTACTAGTTCCTACCAAGGAAGAGGTAGAAGTGGTTTTAGTGGTAATTGTTTCAGATGTGGCAAACAAGGGCATATATCTTTCAAGTGTAGACACTCTGATGGGAATGGACAAATTCATAGAAATCTTGTGGTATAAGAAGATCTTGAGGGTTCCCCAAGTGGACCTGAGGTTGGAGAAAACCTGATGGTAAGGAGGGTTTTGTGTAATAACCAAGTGGATGAAGAACATGTTATGAGGAGAAGTCTTTTGAAGACTAGATGTAAGATGATAGGAAAATGTTGCTAAGTGATTGTTGACAGTGGGAGTTCAACAAATTTGGCATAAGAGGAGTTGGTTACAAAGTTGCAATTGCAGAGGTTGAGACATCCTAAACCCTATCATGTTTCATGGATCAATGATGAGCATAAGTTGTTAGTAAGTGAACAATGTGTTGTGAAATTCAAGATTGGAAATTACTTTGATGAAATTCTGTGTGATATTATGCCTATGGATTGTTGCCATATTCTATTGGGTAGACTTGACAGTGTGATAGGCATATTGTGCATGATGGTAGATTGAATCAATATACTCTTTGGGTAAATGGAAAAAAGAAAACATGATTACCTTTGATTGAGGTTCCAGATGAGATAAACTGTACTACTGTGAAAATTTGCATGGTTAATGGAAAGCAATTTGAGAAATAAATAAAGAAGAACCAAGTATGTTTTGCTATAATACCTAAGAAGCTGAGTTATGGTAGTAATGGCCAAGTGATAGGGTATAGTAATGGCTGAGTGATATAAAATAGTAGATGCTGAGCAACAAAAGGCATTGGAGACCGAGTGCCAACATAAATTAAAAACTTACTGAATGAATACAAGGAGATTGCTGCAGAGGATATTCCTGATGGTTTACCACCGATGAGAAGTATAAGTCATTGTATGGATCTGATTCCCAGAGCTATTTTTCCGAATAAAGAACAATATAGATTGACACCTATTGATAATGAAGAACTTAACAGACAAGTGCAAGAGTTGTTGCAAAAAGGTTTGATCAGAGAAAGCTTGAGTCCATGTGTTGTACCTGTTGTATTGGCACCTAAGAAGAATGGAGAGTGGAGAATGTGCATTGATTCCAGAGCTATCAATAAGATAATAGTGAGGTATAGGTTTCCTATGACATAATGGATTGTTTGAGTGGAGCAAAGTATTTTACCAAGATTGATTTGAAGAGCGGCTATCATCAGATCAGAATCAGAGAAGGTGACGAGTGGAAGACTTATTTCAAGACAAAATAAGGTTTATATGAGTGGTTGGTTATGCCTTTTGGTTTGACTAATGCACCTAGTACTTTCATGAGGTTGATCAATGAAGTTCTCAAGAGATTTTTGGGCAAGTTTTTGATTGTTTATTTGGATGATATTATGATATTAAAAAAGAAGAACACCTTGAGCATATTAGACAAGTGTTGCAAAGACTAAAAGAGGAGAAGCTACTGATTAATTTGAAGAAGTGTTCCTTTGTGCAAGAAGAGATTGTGTATTTAGGATTTGTAATTTCAGCTGATGGTTTGAAAATGGACCTTGAAAAGGTTAAAGCAATTCTGGAGTGGCATACACCTGAGAATGTGGGTGAGGTAAGATAATTTCATGGTTTGGCTATTTTCTACAGAAAGTTTATTATGAATTTCAGTTACGTTTGTAATGATACGACTGAGACTATGAGAGGAGATAAAAAAATATTTTAAGTGGACACATGGAGCTGACAAGAGTTTTGAGACTTTGAAACAAAAGGCTGTCGAGTTACCTGTGTTAGCTTTACTTGATTTCAATAAGGTATTTCAAATTGAGTGTGATGCAAATGGTAGTGCAATAGGATTTGTGTTGAGTCAAGAAGGTAAACCTATTGCTTTCTTTAGTGAGAAGTTGAATGATGCTAAAATGAAGTATTATGCATATGATCAAGAGTTTTATGCTATTGTTCAAGCTTTGAAAAAGTGGAGACATTATTTGATTCCTAAGGAGTTTGTGTTGTATACTGATCATAAAGCTTTACAGTATTTGGGAAGTCAACATAAGTTGAATCAGAAACATATGAAGTGGGTTGAATATTCACAGAGTTTCACATTTTTGATCAAGCATGCGAGTGGAGTTACTAACCAAGTTGCAGATGCAATGAGAAGAAGACATTCTTTGTTGATTGAGATGAAAGTTGGAGTTCTTGGTTTTGATGAGATGAAGGAGTTGTATGGTATTGACCCTAATTTTTCTGAGGCATGGAGAGAGCACATAGCACCAAATCTATTAGAACAACCAAGTAAGTTTGAGGAGTATTTCATTCAAGAAGGTATGTTGTTCAAAAGAATTTAGTTGTGTATACCAATAAGTTCCATGAGAATTAATTTGATTAAGGAAAAGCATTGTGGTGGTTTGGATGGACATTTGGGAATTGATAAGACATTGAGTTTTCTTAAGGAAAAGTATTATTGGCCACATATGTATAAGGATGTTCAGAATTTTGTAAGGATTTGTGGAATTTGTCAAGTTGCAAAAGGAGTAAGTCAGAATACTAGATTGTATACACCTATTTCTGTTTCTGAGAAACCTTGGAGTGACATTAGTATGGATTTTGTTCTTGGATTACCTAAGATAACGAGAGGGTATGATTCCATATTCGTTGTTGCGGATAGATTTTCTAAGATGGGACATTAAATACCATGTAAGAAGACATAAGATGTTGTGCATGTTTCTGAGATTTTCTTCAAAGAGGTTGTTAGATTGCATAGATTACCAAGAAGTATTATCTCTGGCCAAGATAGTAGGCTTGTTGGTTATTTTTGGAGGAATTTGTAGAAGAAGATGGATACTGAGTTGAGGTTTAGTTCTACATTCCATCCACAAACAGATGGACAAACAGAGGTTGTGAATAAAATCTTGGGTAATTTGCTAAGATGTTTAGTTGGAGATAAGACGAGTAATTGGGATATGATATTGGCACAAGTTGAGTTTGCATATAATAATTCTGTGAATAGGAGTACAGGAAAAACACCTTTTGAGAGTGTTACTAGAATGCATCCTAGAGGAGTATCAGATTTGAGGGATATTGTTTGAGAAGAAAAGAGAAGTGTTGAAGGGGAAGTGTTTTCTGATTTTATGGTTTTTACATAAGGAAGTGAAGTTGAAGTTGGAACAAAGTAATGAAAAATATAAGGAAAATGCTAACAAGTCTAGGAGACATCATGTTTTTGAAGTTGGTGATGAGGTGATGGTTCATTTGAAGAAGGGAAAGTTTCCTGTTGGAACATACAGTAAGCTGAAAATTAAGAAGTTTGGTCCTTGTAGAATTCTGAGGGAGTTTGGCAGTGGTAATGCTTATGAAGTTGAGTTAATTGATGACATGGATATATCTACTATATTCAATATTGCTAATTTTCATAAGTATCATGAGTCAGATGATGAAGTTGTTATACCAGATGATTATCCTAAGAAGCAGGTTGAAGAGGTTGAACATATATAAGATCAGAGGATTGGTAAAAGCACAAGAGGAAAAGATTACTATGAATATTTTGTGAAGTGGAAGAATAGACCAGTTGAAGATGCTACATGAATTTCTCAATCTGAGTTGGATTCAACTCAGGTTGTGACATCTCAATGATTCAGGGGAATCATTTCTTTCAACCCCGGTTGTCTGATGTAAGAGCATCCTGGGTTGCCTTGCTATCCTACTCATCTTTGTTCATTTTGCCAGTAAGTGCCGAGTTGTAGTATTGTCGAGCATTCCTATATGTGTTGAGCTATCCAGTGTTGGCTGAGCGTGCCTCCCTATGCTGAGTGAACCTGATACTTGATTCTTCTTTGATTGGGTTTGTCTGTGATTGGTTCTTGTTGGAGACGTCTTATGTATTTAATTTCTGGTTGTGCATTTAATATTATGATCTTGTCTTGGGATGTGTGCATATCATTTTGTGGCCGACCTTCCATCTTTGTAATAGTCTAGAATCTTTTGTAAGCTGCTTTGGAAATTATAAATAGGGATGTCTATGTGTAGGTTAAGGGAGCTAGAGCTAGATTTAGAGCAAGTAAATAGTAGATGATATGAGAAGGTAGAATATAGAAAAGTCTAGATTTTATTGGTCATAACCCAGAAGGCCTCACAGCTGGGCATGTATGTTGTAATTGGATGAATCAATAAAATAATATTGTTGTTCCTTCTCTCCTTGGTGTTGTTCTTTGTGTTGTTTTCTTCCATTGTGTTTACTCTGCAAGGTGGCTAGATAGTTGGGTATGCCTTTGGCCCTGGCCGTTCCTGTCCTCCCTTGTGCCAAAGAATGATAGGATGAGGAATACTTACAAGACTAATATATGTAGGATTAATGTTTGGAATGGATGTAGCCATGAGAGTTGGAGTGTATGTAGGAACACTAGCTAATGAAGTAGGAATAGAGATACAAGTCTCAACATTAGTGTTAGGTTGAGATATACCAAGATCTTGAGGATAATCTTTAATAGGTTTAACATTATTATCAATAAGACAAGAAATAATACACAACAAATCAACACCATTATAATCATTGTGAATAAACTTCCTCAAACCTTCTAGTAAGGAGATGTATTCCCTGTTATAATGTTCTTGACCTAACCATTGCTCAAATTTTTCAAAATCATGGGAAATTTTTTAAAATTGGGTAGGAGACACACTTAATGTCTTATCTTCATCATGAGATGAGTGGGAAGAAGGATTGTCAACAACAGTGGGAATTTCATTATTAGGCATAGTGGTAGCATCAACATTCCTAGGGAACATAGAGGAATTGAGATCAAAAGAACCCATAAGTCTATAAATTATTCTTACTAGAGGGCTATATGTAGGACTCAATGTTATAACACTCATGCACAAGGAAATGAAAGAGATAAATGTCTAAAGAATGTAAATGAAAATATGTAAACACTCATCAAGTTTATGCAAAATGAATTGAATTAAGTATAATTGCACATGAAACCTAATGAATAGTACATCTAACTATCAATTTAAAAAGAAAAAAAGAGATCTAGACACCGAATCAAAATGGAATGTTATGATCCAGGTTCACCAAAATGTGCAATGAGAAAAAGGAGACAAGGGGGGATTAATCCTATTTCCTTTTGTACACTAGGAAGGAGAGATAACCCAATAGGATTAGAAGGATCCAAGTGCTAAATGGGCATCTAGGTTCCTTCACTAATATAGACGATTTGTTAAGGGAATGTGATTGAATGATGCAAGATAAAAGGAAAAAATAGACAAGTTGCAATATACACAGTGTGACAAAAAATAGGCAAATTCGTATGGGTACCAGAAATAGAAACTAGAGAATACCACTGACTTGTGATTTCAATTTGATGTAGTTTTGTAGGGAAGAGGTCACTTGGGGCATCTTGTTCCTGATACTTTTGAGTAAACTCAGTTGTAGATTGTTCTTGGGGTCCCAAACTTTCCAAATCTAAGCCAGTGTAAACGCTGCTTGTTCCTGCACATAGAAAAAAATAAGGAAAATATTGTGTAGAAATGGATTTTCCTCAGTCAAAGCTCGATTGAGGAATCAACCTTGAAATAGAAATGAAATTTCATGAAAGGAAAGCTTCTAAATGTAAAGTAAATATTAGATCTACTTTGCAAATGCATATACCTTCATAAATAAATATTGAGATCATGATGTATATGAAGATGCTTTAATGTAGTTGTATGCAGTATTTAAACCTTAGACTATAGAGAATTAAGTATGCCCTTTACAAATGCATATATTTGTGAATACTCCTCACAGATATTCAATATCATTATGATTGATTGACTCTTTCCATGAATAATGGATGGATGAATGGAAAAATGATCTTCTTGCTTGATTGAGGTCTCCTCTACTTGTCCATCATGGGAGAGAAGCTTTCTAAAATGGAGAAGATTATCTTCAAACATGCTTTGGATGCTTGAAACCTTGCTTGAGAATGCTTGAAAATGTTTGGATACGAAATTGTAGAACACTTGAATTCCAACTTATCTTTTTTTTTTTTTTTTTCGAATGAGGAGAAGAAGGTTGCTTTTATACCTCTCACAACATTTCAGAGCTCAAAATCGAAGGAGGCTGATGGGAATATGGAATCCCAATAAACTAATGAGATGAGAGCTCATTTATAATTTTGGGATTCAGGAAGGTGGAAAGAAAGGCAAAAATGTAGGCAATGCGGGGTTGGATCAAGCATACCAAACATGAAAGATTGAGAATGCTAAAATGTGGCCTAATGGAGACCTAATTATAGGTGCTTACAATCTAGGATGGCACACTATCTAAATATACATGATGTACAATGTAAGTATTCATTGGAGATTTTATAATTAGGTTTCTAGTTAAAATCACATAGATGCAAATATGTATTTATTCTAGATGGTTGTATGGCATATGTTGATACAAACTCATCAAATGTCAAATCTATATAGTGTCATTTCTTATGATATAGACATGATATCAAATGTAGTGTTTATGCTACCAAATTTTAAGCCTATATTGTATTTCCTATGGAATTAAGGCTTCCAAGTGTTGCATATTTGTATGGTTCCATGTGTCACAAATGCATGATATCACTCTAAAAACAAGTATATATGTCCCACGTGTAATACCACACTATGTTCATGTTGAGAACACTAATAAAATTGACATGTGGAACTAAATTCATATCAAAGAACCTAATTAGTATTTCCTCCATAAACTAGTTCCAATTTTTTTATTTTGCTCCCCATTAACTACTTTTAGGTTCCACATTCCAAAGACTGCATGCACACCAAGAATATTGAAATCAATCATATTTTTCCTTTAGAGGTTTTTTCCTTTACTTTCTATTGTATTTATAATTTTATTAAAATATTCAAAATTTTATTTTCTAAATCTTCCATATATTCTTACACAATTCATAACATAATAAATTTACAAATACTTTTATTTTATTTACTTCAATTCTCTCCAATACATATTTTTCTAAATCTTTCATTTATCCATATATATTTGATAATAAATACACAAAATATTCAATTAAATCCTTAAAGATTATGCTTTTGAATTATTGACCTAAATTCTTAAATTTATTTTGACTCCACAACATAGGCACATTCATATTATTCCTTATATTGAAAGTGGTGATATCACTTTCCCTCCATATTTAGTTATTGACTCTAGTCAACTCTTCTACAACAATCTTATCTCTTAACTCATTAAAACCCATGACATTCCAAGAGTGTAAAAGGCTTTCATCTCAATTTTAGCACTCAGTTTCTTCCTATTTCTCATAATAATTTCTTATTGTTCTTACGTGTTTCTTTTTCAATTTTTTTTCTTCTTTGTGTATTTAGTAACCAATTTTAGTGCAACTTTTATACTTTTTAATTTGTCCCAAGATTCTATGAGTTTGACTCTTCTAACTCCATCTTTTTGTTTGCCTCCTCTTTGACTTATTTCTGTCTTATTTGTTCAACCACCTTTCATCCATTTCTAGTGCACACATTCTATCGTGACCTTTTTTTTGTCGAAAACTAAAATCACATCTCTTAACTAAGCATGACATGTCATGTCTCTCATTCTTCATTAAAATCCATGACATTCCAATGTAGTATTGTAAAAGGTTTTCATCTCAAATTTAGTACTCATTTTCTTTTCATTTCTCATAATAATTTCTTATTGTTCTTATGTGTATTTTTCATTGTTTCTTCTTCTTCTTTGTGTATTTTCCCTTGTATTTAGTAACCAGTTTTTAGTGCAAGTTTTAGATTGATTTATTTGTTCCAAGATTTCACGAGTTCGACTCTTCTAAGTCCATCTCTTTATTTGTCTCCTCTTTGTTTGATTTAGTTCTTATTTGTTCAACCACCTTTTTGTTTATTTCTAGTGTACACATTCTATCATGTGACCTCTTTCCTAAACCAAAATCATATCTTCATTTTTTCTATGTTTAATTTCTACTATTTTTCCTTTTTCATTTACATTTCTTTATTTTGCTAGGCCAATTTATGCCCATACTTTTCTATGCCAATACTAATTTTGACTTTACTTTTTTATTTTGTGCATCCCACTCGTTTCTTCTTCTTAGTCCCCTATTTGAAATTTGTTGTTTTCTTCATATTTCAAAATTCACGCCGATACATTTCTATGCCAATACTAATTTTGACTTTACTTTCTATACTGTGCATCCCACTAATTTCTACCTCTTAGTCCCCTATTTGCAATTTTTTTTCTTCATAGTTCTTTGTCTTATTGTTTATATCTATTTAGAATTGTTGTTATTGTATTTGTAAAACTATTATCATTTAATATAAAATATTTGCATGATTCTTTTATCAAATTTTTAATAATTATTTAAAATTTATTTATTCATATCTTATATTAATTTATTTTGTTGTCTTTTTTTTTTTTACTTTATTTTCTTTATAAATATTTATCTTTAAAATTTCTTAGCTAAAAATTTAATATTTAGATATAAATTTTTATTATTTCATTATTATAATGGTGAAATTTATATGCATATGTCAATTTTGATTTAGTTTTAATTTCACTTTGAGAGAATGCCTTAGTATAATCACATAGCAATAAATGGTGTAATTTTGTGTGAAGTTGAGCTCATTCATAATCGTTCACATATCCTTGCCTATACTCATAACTATATATTTTGATCTCATTTCATCTATACAATAACAAAAGTGTGTATCAACATTTTTAGGATAACTCATGATCCATACTATCAGATCAAGGAGTTCGAGATACCTCATGACCCATGCTATCAGCAAGGAGTCCATGATTAGAACTAATGCATGCTTAATGATTTAAGAAATCTATGTAGCCTCACATATTTGACTTTGAAGGACAAATAAAGGAAGTTATTAAGAGTTAAGAACTGAAGGTGCCAGGGATTCATTCCTTAAGGAATACAAATTGGGATAAGTTTGAAATCACAATCACAATAAGGTAATATAGTGTGAAATGTTAGGGATTGGGAGTTGAAGTACTTTTAGTGAGGTAACCAAATAAGAACATGTCTATAATTGTAATCCTAATTGAATAAATTTTATTGAGGTACCTAAATAGAATTTGTAGGCAGCAACTGTAGGTATTGTCAGCTACAGGGAACACCTATACTATATCACTGACTAGACCCCTGAACAAGTCTACGTCGAAACCATTGAATTGCACATTTGACCAGCATTGCGTGAGAAATTTTGAAAACCCACAGAACATAGAGAAGCACAAGACTCATCGGGCATGAGATTCAAATCATAATCGTCGTATCAACACAATGTTTGCAGCGACCATGTTGTCATTGCACCGCGGGGCCAACCCCAAAATTCTTTCAATTTTAATTATTAGTGAAATTCTCCTATAAAAACTTATGTGTTGCAAGTGTGTTTTATTATCCTTTCATATTTGATAATACATTGTGCAAGTTTTAGATTGGGTTTTTCTCATATAAATTATTATGTTATGATATTATTGTTTATCTATTAGTGAATATGTTTCTCCACTCCTTGTAATTATTTTGGATCATATTTTATGTTACATGTGTATATCCATCCCTTCAATATTAGCATAGAAAGTTATTTCCACACATCTTGCTTCCTTACAACAACATATCTACATTTACATATTGTAATATTGTAATATTTTTTGTGCATTAACCTATCAATGAAGTATTTGTACTCTTTAACAATCTCTACTTGTTCTCTACAAAAAATATTTATACTTCACAAATGCATATCATAATTGTGAGGCATGGTTGCTTATCTAGAGGACAAGTTGATAAATTTAAATACTATTAAGTTAGCAGTTTAGAAATTAAAGACATAACAATTTTAGTTATTTAGGAGTTAAAGCTACATAGATGCATAATTGAAGATGAGATTGCAAAATTCTTTGAATGTGAAAATTGATTCTTGTTGTACTTTTCATTCAATATTAATTTGGGTTTTAGATTTTTTTTTAAATTATTGACAGTTGATTTGTTGATAAAAATATTGATTGATTTATGTTCTAGCAATATGTTTGCACTTAATGCTCATAAAAATTTGCATATGTAAAACATCATATTGTGTAATTGAATGATGGTGAAGAAAATTGTAGGTTAATTGCAGATGTTTAGTTAATGATTTATATGATGTCTTTAAAATTGATTACCTTCATTTATTGTTGTGTTTGAAATTTTAGGATTCATACATTGGCAAAAGGAATATTGTGTAATTAAATGTTAGTGAAGATAATTGTAAATTGAAAAACATACTATGCATTTCAACTTGCATGTTTTTAGTTTATCATCTATAAGATTAATTTCAAATTTCTAAATCTTTGGGTTTATTCAAAATTCTTTGTGTTTAAAATGGTATATTTGTACACTCCAAAATAAATATTATATAGTTGCGTATTAGTGAAGAAATTTGTATGTTGTAAAAGACAATGTGCATTTTGACAAGCACAATTTTTATTTATGATTTGTAACTTGTCTTCATATTTAAAAAGTGTGTACTAATAGATTTTGAAAATATTAAACATTTTATATCCAACAAAAAAAGTATTAAATAAAAATGACTCTATATCAATGAATAATAAAAATGACTCTAATTTAAATTTGTATGAAGAACAACTACGAGATTTCATATATATTTTAAAACCTGTGTTAAGGCCATTTTCATCTAGACATCTTTTTTTGTGTTGTCTCATCTTTAAATTGTTAACACTCTTAAAAAAAAAATTCTCTAAGAATTTAACACCATTACACAATTTATTTTTATAGAAAATGTGCCCATTGTTCATAAATAGTCATATTCCATGTTTTATAGTCCTTGCTATAATTTGGTCTCATTACTTTGCTAGTTGTGATTATCCTATAATGGAGCCATCTTTAGACTTATTTATATTAACTTTAATAGAGCATAAAGATTTCCAAAGCAATGAACCTACAAATCATTTGTATAAATGTAGTTGTTTAAACAAATCATTTGTCTAGAAACTACTTCTCACAAATCATTTACATAGAAATTATTTGCTTTAAAGCGAAGTACCACATCATAAGAATCAACCATAATTGTTGTTTCTGCCGAACCAAATGATGCCATATATATATTTTAATAATATTATTACTGATTGATGTCACCTATTTTTAATCCTAAATATTAAAATATAAAATCTGCATTTGTACTTTCCTATCATTTGATCGATGCATTCCAGCTACATGAATTGACTTTAATTTCTAAATTATTAAAGTAGTGACAAAATCGTGCATATTATTTAATAGATGTGGAATAGGTGAGTTGGGCTTTCCATTAAAAACATGTCTTGGAATTTGCTTCATAATGATTGGTGTGTTTCAGTGAAAATTTAAGTTTCTAATACAAGTAAAATATTTTGGTCCTTCAAAAGTGGATGAATCTTGAAGCAAAAGGATTCATCTATTCATTTGTTTGCTTTATTTTGACAGATCTAGAAGCAAATTGGGTTGATTTAATTGTTTATTCTCTTGTTTGGTGCATGTTGTTGGTATGGTATGTGATCTCAACTATATATTATAGTTATTACAGATCTAAATGCTTTCATAGTTTTTTATTATTTCCTGCCAAGACAGAATATGAATGCATTCATTCAACCTAATTATTTAATTAATTTAATCAATTATTTCATTGAATTAAAAGTTTTGAACAAAATTGTTATGGTTGTATTTTTAATTATTATTATTATTATTATTATTATTATTATTATTATTATTATTATTATTATTATTATTATTATTATTATTATTTTTTGAGTTCATTTAGAATCATTCAATTCCACCAATACACCAAAGATCTATTGGCAAATTTTTATTTTTCATGATTATAAAAATATCATTTATTTAGCTTTTTATTGATTAATATTAGAAACAATAAGGAGAAAAATTAGAATTTTCACTTTTATGAAAAAAATAAATTATCTGACTTTTCGAGGAGCTTACCTATCTTTTAACTTAACACAACAAGAGAAAAGATACATAAATAATAAGAAATTCTTGACTTATACAAAATTTTAAATAATATAATTTATTTTAGATATAATATAAATGCTAAATATTTTTAAATATATGATAATAAAATTATATTTAAATATATTTATTCTTTAATTTTGTTAATATGCAATATTGTAAATTACAAATTATAGCATATAAATAATAAATTTAATGTATAAGAGTTGATTATATATTTAGAAATTTTTAATATTTTTTAATTTTAAAAATTCTAATATAATTATATTATAATATAATAAATACAAGATGTAAATAATACTTATTTTTTTTTTTAAATTTTTAGTTTTATTCATTTTTTATATTATACTTTTTAAATGATTAATTTAAATGTATAGTGAGTGAATTTATTATTATTATTATTAAAAAAGTCTAAGGATTACATACATAGTTCATACGCATGAAAGTAAACCACCCCAGTGAAATTACATACTTCCCAAAACCAATAGAGAAAACCGGTCTGTAACTTAGGTAGCTTCAACACAAAAACCCGACACCAAACCACACACACA
>MU225649.1:842738-875868 GCA_018584345.1 Thuja plicata | reverse complement strand
ATTAAACATTGTTACATTTTTTGGTTCATATTATATATCACAGATTCACACATCGATTTGGCAATGTGAATGGGCATATAATTTATTATTTATCAAAAGTAAAGTCTTTAGATTTCTTTACAAAATTGCAATTAAACAATATTACATAGACAATCTATTATCTCACACACTGATACGTGTCTCATTTCCGGAGGAAGATAGAAAATTTACAATAATTTTTAAGAGTCAAACAACAAATTTTTTATTAATTATTTCAAAAATTTACATCACTAATATTATAATATACTTTATAATTATAGAGTTTAACTTTACACTATAGTCGCACCGTAAACCCTACAAAATGGGAAGTATCCAAACAGTTACAAAATTTGTTGCCACAAGGGCACTGGCTGATCATATAAGAAAAAAATAAAAATGAAATGCGGAAACCCATTTCAAGAACATAAACACTAAGGGTCTTCATCTCCATCCCTGTGTGAGAAGAATTGTCTGTGGAAGATAATCTCCCTGAATTCATCGAGCCAGGTGTAGTCTGTCTCCTCGAAGTCGTCAAGGTGAAACCACTTCTGCAGGAAGTCCCTCCCCAACCGTGCCCACTTCTGATGCCGCGTTAGTTTCCTTTCATTAAGGTTCAATAGGAAGGGTTTCCTTTCCACATTGATGCCTTGCTGGATAAGCTTTTCAATTTCATCAGCCCAAGGGATACCCAACCCCGGTTCTGCGAAGGCAACAACTTGGACGTAGTCCACCAGAAATTGATCCTTGAAAACATTCCGCAGCAGCATAAGCATGTCTACCTTCTCTCCTCCGAGGTTGAGAAGAGATGCCAGGAAGCGGGACGTAATGTCCGTGCTGACGCGATATCTCTTCTCGTTGCGAATGAACTCATGGCCGAGCACCATCAACACAACATTGTTAATGAAAGAGCCCACTTCCTTGAAAACAGAAGTGAGTAATTTGTTTGGTATCCTGCCCAAAAAGGGCTTTTTCTCATCAGTGGATGTGGTTCTCAACCTAATTGGTGTGTCCATCTTTGCCTAAACTAAAAACCTAAATCTTCAAACTACACACAAAAAATTGAAATTCGAGGGCCAAGGCTGAAAGGAAAAAGAAAATTGAAATTGATGAAGAAGCAAGCAAGAACTTCTATTAATAACCCTATTCCATATCTTCCATATCTTTAGGTAAATCATTACCATTAATGCAGGAGTGTGGGAAATTACTAATATAGTCAGTGGTCACTATACTGATAACTACAATTTGTACTAGTACAATTTTGGAAACCGTGTGAATTGCCTGATGGCTAAAGAATGTCACTATCACTCTGACAAGACATTCATTTCGAGAAATGGTGCTCAAGATAAAACTCTAGCCATTGATCTACATTAATCAATGGTCTCGATTAATACGTTTACAATTTAGGGTTCTAAACAAACAGGTTTAAGGTACATGTCGACAGTATCAATTCTCATAGTTGACAGTACAATATACGTAACACATGTAGTTGCCAAATGTACATACCACTTGCAGTTGCCAGTGACGACGGACATGTCCGCTACCAAAGAGGCGATATTAACTCGACGTGACTGGGAGTCGGCCGTCCAAAAATTGTAATTATTAGATGTTTTATGAATTGCCATTTGGCATTTGCTAATTTTAGGTTTTAGTTTTACTTTAAAGTTTAAAGAATAACTACTTTAAAATTTCACAATTCAACAGTTGCACAGTCACACATGTGACATGATACATGCAAAAGTTAAGTAATATTACTGTTAAATAAATAACATACTGTCATACATTAACAATTTAACATTTGTTTGGTTCATTTTCAATTTCACAAATTATAAAATCACATGTGTCACACATACATATTTTACAATTAAATCCATAAAAACAAACTGAAATGAAGTTGCAAACTTTTCATTAATATTTTCTATAAATTTACAATATTTTAGAATTTTGGACTTGGTCACTTGAAGTCCCTACAAAACTTTAAAGACAAAACCTACTATAGTGAAAATTTCAAAATTTTCAAGCGGAGGCCATAGGGACACAACACTAAGGATTTTCCCCTCTGTCTAAGTAGAACTTTTCAGAGATGACAAGCTCTGTGAATTCATACAACCATCCGTAGTCCACCAAGTCATCCAATAGAAACCATTTGCAAAGAAAATCCCTACCAATTTGCGCTCATTTCCTATGGCGCGTCAACTGCTGAACATCTAGGTTCAAAATAAAAGGTTGAATGGCCACATCTTTTTCTGACTCGAAAAGCTTGCGTAAATCACTTGCCCAAGGGATCCCCACCCCTAATTGTGCATAAAAAGAAACCTCAACAATGTCACCTTGGAATTCATGTTTGAATAGCTTCCTTAACAGAAGGAGCATATCCACCTTCTCTCCCCCGAGGTCCAAAAGAGATGCCAAAAAATGGGACGTAATGTCTGTGTTAACTCGGTACCTATCGACATTTTTAAAAAATTCACGGTCCAGCACCATCCTCACAACCTCATTTGTTAAGGCTCCAAACTCCTTGCAAACTGATTCAAGGGTTTGGTTTGAGACCGGGTCCAAAAAGGCCTTCTGTTCCTCCACAGATGTGCTTATCAAACAGATAGGAGTGGACATATTCAAAAAACAACTACCACAATATCTGAAATTATACAACCTAAAAACCTAAACCAGAGGCAATATTTCAAGCACTAGCAAAGGAAGACCCAAACCAAAGGAGAATTGAAGAAGAAGGAAGCGTAGATCATCTATAAATAGCTCTTAATTCTTTCTCTAACCTAATTAATTCATTTGTCCTTCAAAATTTTATAAATCTTTCATATTAAAAGCACAATCATTCATATTAAAAGCACGACTATGTGACATTAGAAATAGCCAGATTTAGTGTCAGTGATAAAACATTTCTTTTATAAACGACAACTGTGATACATTATCAACCATCCACCTAAACAGATGTAAGACTTGATACATGTAAATAATGATGTCATTACGTGATGTTGCATTAATTAGATAATAGTTATGGTGCAGATTAATTTGATACATGTCATCATTCCGGTGAATTCCTGGAGAACTCTGTTTCCTTCAAGAAATTGGGCCGAAATTAAACTTCAGCCATTGATCTAGGATCACCAAATGGTCTCAAATAAGAAATTTAACATTATAAAATGATGGATGTTACTGTTAGGTTGTGTGTCGATGTAACTTTTTGTGCTTATGATACCAACATGTGTTTAATCTGCAAACAGGTTACTAGTTGGTGTTGGCCCACATGACGCATTGACAAGTCCCATCTTTTGAAAATCGCCAATAATTTTTTTTATTTTTCCCATACTTAATGATAGATTAGCCAAAAAAAAAATATTTTTTCAAAAGGCACATAATTTGCCTCATAAATTTTTTTTTTCCCTTCAACAAAAAATCATTTGCCTCATATATTATAATGTATTTACTTTAATAGAAAAAAATTTGCCTCACACAATTAATATTTTCCCCCACATTAATGTATTATTCGCTAGGATTTTTTGGAATTTTCATTGGGCAGGGAAAAAATCGCCTTCGCATTTATATTATTTTCCTAATTTGAAAAAAAAATTTGCCATCATCAAGAAATTTTCCCCCTAAATTAATGTATGATTCGCTAAGATTTTACACTTTTTCCTAGGAGGGGGTTTCTTAAAGTTATCCCTGACCTGGAACAAACATAGCATGAAAAGATCAACATGCCACCTAGAGAGATTACGATTTTCCTTTACCCTTTTCTTGTGGGATCGAAGGGTCATGTCAAAAGTGGGTGAAGACCTCTTAGAATTTTTTCATTTAACTATAGTCTGTCCCTCTTCCACCATAGTTGTCGTACTTTGCCAAGCCAAAGAATCTAGCTCAGAGGACCCAACAACGGGGGCACACTGAGCAGAGCTAGAGATAGGGTCAGCATCCACCAAAGTGACGGGGCCAACAAGTTTCAAGGAGACAACATCTGTGACATTGTCAAAAGAACAAGCTGTCACCCGTGAGACAGGGCCAACAACTGCCAGAGGGACAACACCCATATCACTCTAAAAAATAAGAGCCCTATCAAAATCATTCCGAGACACAATTATATCAGAACCTCCAGTCTCAACCATCCCAAAATCCATACCAAAAACCTGCCTCACGTTGGCATCAACAGAAGGCACATGATTCTCCTCCGCAACCACCTAAGAGAAGCTCGTTTGGGAAGAGTTCTTGTAAACTGTGTAATGCTGGAAAAAAGTATTTTTCCACCAAGAAGTGACCCTCGTAGATTTCTCCAGATCGCACTTAGCCACCACATGATTATCTCTAAAAAAACTCTTGCACCTGAAGGGAATCCCTTCAAAGTCCAATGGTTGAATCCAACAAGCCTTAGGAGAGACAAGCTTAATCTCCTCAAGAAGCCACTTAGAGACATCTATATCCACCAAAATCCTAGCAAAGGTCGAATGGTAAATATGAGAGGAATCCTCATCCACCATCGAAAAATCCCCAAGGGCCTTACCCACTTCCTCAAGAAGAGAATCCGCCCAAAGATGAAGGGGGAGGTAGGGAAGTCTAACCCAAACGGGCATCCTATTGAATGTTTTTGAAGAAGGGTTGAAATCAGATGCTAAGGTTTAACCATCATCATGAAGCGATCCTCCCAGCTAAAGAAATGATCACACAAGATTGTATTTCTATCCACACCATTATCAAATTTGGAAATAAAAAATCCCTTAACCAAAGGGAAAATATGGACAATACCAGTAATAATAGGCTCCTACTGTTGGGAGATCCAGGCATGTAACTTTGAGAGATTGGGAAAAAAACCCTGAATCTGTAGATCAAATTGTGAGAAGAAAAAATAGATGTGGCATGATTAATTTCTGCCATCGTATCTGCCTCCAAAGAGATAGAAATAGACTTGGAGACAGAGAGAGGCTTTGTCTCCACCAACTTCTTTTTAAAACTAGGCCGCTTAGCAGACAAAGAGCCAACAAGCCCCGATGAGGGAGGGCTCTGACCCTTATCATCAACAAGACCATACTTCCCCGTGGAAGGAGAACCCTGACCCCCATCACAAACAAAGCATCCTCCACCAGTAAGAGAGGCCTGAACGGGGTTAGAAACCACATGAGAACCAACCACCGAAGCGACAGTGGGCACCGTCGGACATGATCCACCTAGGAAAATGGTCGTAGACGCAACAATAGTTGATGAAGGTGTCGTGTCCAAAGGAGAGCCCGACAACGGACAACACCCAAAACACACACCAACCCCAAGAAAAGGCACTCCAGGAGGGGTAACAACAAACCCCGACCCTGGAATAGACAAAGCGTTGATGCCATTGATAGTGAATGTAATGCCCACCCTAGAATCTTCCTATGTTAAACGGACATGACTATTGCTTTGACACTTTGGATTTTATGATGGACTTTGATTATTATTTAGTTAGCATTTTATGAGACATTTGAGCATATATATTTGGTTACTGCAGTTATTTGGACATATTTTGATGATGAATGGCTAGAAATGAACTATCAGTCAAATGTTTTACATATTATGAGTTAACCCTGCTGACCCTATTATGGTTTGATGTTCACTGGTTGATGTGAGTGTAGGATGAGGAGGGGTAGTCGTAGTAACTCCTACGGGAGATCCACACGATGTCGCACTCTCCCTCCTTGTTTGCCACTGTCTGTTTATATTTATATATTTGTATATGCATATCAGTTGGTGATGCAAGATGCAGGTACCAGGCATCATCTCCACCTGGCTACACAGGTCTGAGCGTGCCTTCAAAATCCTCGAACTGTTGAAATCGTCTAGCTCAATAACATACTCTATCCCCCTCAAATGTGAAAATCAATGAGGGATGTTCGCAAACACCTTACTATGCTTAGATTGCAACCTCTAAATATAAAAATGATAACTTCTCTTTTGTTGATCTAAACATGTAGGAACAATTGTCATGATGATACACACTACCACCTAGTCTACTTGATCATGTTTGATCAGTTGCTTCATCTTCTTAAGTGATACCACTCCAAGCCCTCCATCTAAACGTCCTCTAAGTACTACTTTCTTTCCTTGGTAATTGAACATCATTTCAACTTCTATAAGTTGAAAGAGAACTCCACACGTGATAATATCCATGTCATACCAAGAATCATCACAATTTACTTCTTAAATAACTTTCCTTCATTCAAATTCATTTTGCATGTATTATTTCATAGATATGTACCATAAATAGACTTGATCTTCTATAAGCTTGTTTTCTCTTTGTTGATTGGATTTTGTCAATTCTTCTATTAGATTTCCCATTTATATAGCCATTTTTTAATTCCATCCAACTTTTTAAAGATAATGTCAGCCGCAATTGCTAAACGAATAAACAACCATTTAGTGAAAATAAATGTGATTACATAGAAGAATGATTCATGTGTGAATTTTAGAGTAATTCAAAAGAGTTTCAATATGATATCACACTCAATTTATTTATTCATAAATGCTTTTGTAAATAAAATAAAATAAAATAATAGAAAGGGTCTATTTTGTTCCCTAATTATCTCTTTGAACTTTCCAAAATCATTACAACCCTAAAATAAATACCTTTTAGGAATGTATGACTTAAGAACATGGTGAAAAATCCTTTTTGAATAATTACGTTACGAATCATTTATAATTCTAGCTATCATCCTTATTTCCTTTATACTTTCCAATATCTTATCGAGTGTTTTTTTATTACCTTTTTTCAACGTTTCTATACCATTTACTTTAGGTATCCAATCACTCTACAATAAAAAATGTCTCCATTTTTAAAATTGGTTATCGTTGTTACATAGTTGTCCATTATCGAACTATATTAATTGATGTTCAATTGTTTCAATTGTCCACTTCGACCTTAATATATAAAGTATACCTTGAGATCCTCAAATATAAGCCCACTTCTTAAAAGAACACATTGAATAAATATCTTAAACTTGAAGAATTTGAATGACATGTTTACTTTTTTGTTGACTTTTCCAACATCAAAATATATATTATTCTCATCATGATAACCAATGATAGGACACACAATTTACCTATGGGGAAAAAGATTATAGAGAATTTTGTAAGGTCAATAACATGATCATGTGTGGAGAAGGAAATTCATCGACTTCAAGATTGATTAAAATCTCAAGGGGCAAATTAGTCCTTGTGCCATGTTACTGCTAACACTCTGGTGAGCTAGGGTGATCAAGGCAATTCAATAAAAAATGATGTGTTTTATGGTTTAAAGTGAAATGATATGCAAAGTATAAAAATTGAATTAAATAAACAAGACTAACAGGTATAAATATTT
Organism: Thuja plicata; assembly: GCA_018584345.1. Classification (NCBI taxonomy): domain Eukaryota; kingdom Viridiplantae; phylum Streptophyta; class Pinopsida; order Cupressales; family Cupressaceae; genus Thuja; species Thuja plicata. The sequence goes on along the minus strand of MU225649.1, from coordinate 868,517 downwards.
TAACTATAAAAAATAGAAAGATTGGTTGTCAGGAGTAACCACCAAGCTCCATGAGACCACTCTCTTGGACACTCGTACGAGTTGAGGATGACAATGCCAATGCAAGATGTCTACGCAATGTGCTTTCATCCTATATGAACAAAGTATAGACGACTAGGTAGAAAACCAAAATAGTAATTGAAATAACAAAAAGTTACAAATATAATAACATACAATAAAGGTATGTGATTACACTATGGAAATTTAAAAGAGAGAAAACAAGGGAAAAATGAAACACTCACAAAGAATGAGACCAAAATATCCAATAAGTTGCTCCACCTCTTACAAAACTTACACATATAAAATGAAAAATGTTGGGGCTATTTTGAGACTTGCCGCAGTCAAGTCCCTGCTTTGGTGTTTCCACCTCTAGAATAGCTAGAGAGATAGACGAGATAACTAGTGATAGATAACCGAAAATATAATAAGATAAATGATAAAGAAATAACAATATATAAAGTTTTTGATCAAGAAGATATGATATGCTATAAAAAATGAAGATGAAATAGTGTGAGAAAATCCCCTTCAGAACCACAAAGCTAGAGCCCGATGGAATGAAAGCAAGGTGATAAGGAAAATGAAGTTGTGTTGCTGTGAGTACTGAGATGCTATGTAAAAGCTATCCAAGATCTAAGATTAAACTGTGAAGATATTCAAGAAGTTGTGAATTGTATGGAGGGAGATCCAAAGAGCATGAAGTAGAGATAGTATCCAAGAAGGCCAAATGAACTGAAAAAATGAAATTTTAAGCTTGTTGAACAATTCTTGACGTTGGTGGGTGGTGGTAGAAGGCATTACATTGTAGGGGCCGCAGTTGTAACATCTCATCAACTCAATACATGTCTACAGATTCACAAGATGAGTGTGCACCACACATACGTCTTTGTAGCGTGGATACGTCCCATGTAGACCAGGCCACGTGGTCAAGAATCTAAGCAAAAATGGACAAGGGAGATGGAGGTTTACGTGGAATTTTAATTTTTTGGCTAGGTAGGAGCATCACATAATTGTAAATTGCACTAGGTGCAATTTTATGATACTACATTTTGTCCCCACTTTAGTGAGCATATCATAACGAAAGATGGAAGTGAAAGTAGAGAAAACTTGCCTGATTTACCTGAGATTCTTTCGTCTACATGAGGTTGTCCCTAGGGGAAAGGCCCTAAATTGTTGCAAGGCCACATCCAACATGCAACCTACAGACAAGCATGCTAAATGAAAGAGATAGAGGCATATTGTTGATAGCACGTGAGTATGAGTAGCAAGTTGTGTTAGTTCAGATTGCCATACGATAGGGTGATTTTAAGTGTGCCTATGTGAGTAGCAAAAGCTAGATAATCGCGTGATAGGGTGACTTCAAGTGCACCGATGTGAGTAGCAAAAGCTAGATAGTTGCATGATAGGGTGACTTTGACCATGCCGACACAAGTAGTAAAAGGCTAGATAGTCGTACAATAGGGTGAGAGATAATGACAATGACAATATGGGTAACAATGCTTGATAGCTGCACAATAGAGCGAGAGATACACCAGTATATGTAGCAAAGCTAGATGACCACATGATAGGGAAAAAAAGATTTGATAAGATAAGTGGATTGCCCCCCACAAAGGTAGACATATAGATTTTTTTTTTTAAAAAAAAAAATTCAAAAAAAACCTGTGATGTAGATAAAATTAGATGATAAGACACAACAACCCCCCCTAGAATGCACCATGTTTCTCAGAGGGGAACACGAGACATTCTAAGGAGAGAAAAAAAACATTATGGCATGTCAACATACGAGATGTTTCCATGGAATGTCACCCCATAATAGGTGATACATGATATCCACAACATCTAGATAGAGATAGGGGGATTTGATTATTCAACATCAAAACCCATAAGAGTAAAAAAGATATATGATGTAAGACTGCTTATGGGTATTTAATCAAGGTTGACATATTTTGGATCTGAAAAAGAGCACACGAAGACAAAGAAAAATAAAAACTCGAGTCAACATGGAAGGGAAGCCTAAATTCCCCCAACACTTTGCATCATCCCTAAATGTCAAAAATCAATGCATGACAACTAAAAGAATAAGATGAAAAATAGGTTTACAATAGATAACCCTCTGTTTCTAGGTACCAACAAAGTACAAGGGTCATCTAGAGGGTAACAATATTAACAGACAAGCATGGGGGAACACAAATAGACTCTAATCTACAAATGTAGAAGCAGGTGTTGCCTCATAGATCATCCACCAATAGATCATCATCCTCTGAATCTTGATCATATGGGGAGGAATTCAAGGTCTCAATGGTACGATTGCTATGGCAGCCTTAGGTGCCCTGCCAACGGCCAACCTAAGAATCAAGCCACTTCACTGTCCTCATTCAAAAACACGACCAAGGTGAGTGTGAGGGACCTCGGAAAGATCTCCATCAATGTCGAAATATCCTCAAGAGAGTCGAACATACACGTCTCGTAGGATGCAGGTGATGCAACTTGAGGTAATGATGAAGAAGGCACCCCGTTGACCTCTACAAAAGGGGCGGTGATGAACTTACGAGAAGTCAGAGCTTGCTCCACTGTAAGAATGAGAACTAAAAGAGGATCTTCCCGAGCATACTTATGATGGCGAAACTCAGGCACAAGGCCCTGCTTGAACTTTCTTTTGAAGGATAGAGGGGAGTTCCTCTAATTCTCTATAGCTAGCCTCAACGCCCCAAGAAAACTAGGATGGTGGTCAAGAGATGGTATGGGTGCATGACGAGTGGACATAATTGTACTAAACATGACCTATGTTTGCAGCATGTTCACAAGTGTATGGAAATGTGAGATATCAAGCGAGGATGTGATTAGTGGGGGTCCCACCAAGGGAGAAATGAAAACCTAAATCCGCTTGGTGCGGGACTTGACAGTCACTCCCAGAGTAGTGAGAAGCGAGAAAGAGGATGTGTCGCGTGAGGGATCAAAGTAGAAGAAATGAAAATAAGAGTTGGGATAGGAGCAACAATGGGAGCAACAAACATTGGAATCAAAGATTTTCTCTCTTCCTCCGAGACAACCTCAAGGTCCAAGTCCTTAGCTAGCAAGCAACGCTTATGTTTGTGTGCAAGCTAGTTCTGATGTAGGTTTGGACTAGGGTGAGAGGCTTCGAAAGGCTCAATGTCATCTTTCTTCATGGGCAGAGCCATCAATGTTGTGGCCAAAAACCAAGAAGGCCACCCAAATGCAGTAGGAGGTAGCACCGAATAAGAAACTACTGGTTTGTCCATAGGTACCCTTTCTTTTTTCGTCTTATGAATGGTGGGAGGAACAAAGGGTGTCTACAAAGGCTAAGGGGCATGTGCTAAAAGAGAGGGAGAAGTCCTTGGCAACCTCTTACCATTATCATAAATGTTAGGGTGAGCAATGTCCACAAGGATGGGGGCTAGAAAAGGAGGGAAGACCTCAAGCTTAGACAACATGTTTTCCTTTCATTTGTCCATGATAGGCGCAAATGTAGGAATAGAAAACATTATTGGAGGTTTTTGAAGTCTGCAGTGGGAAATAAAGCTTCTGTTGAGACACACGCTTTCCCTATGCACCCGATGAAGAAGGGATAAAAGACGAAGCACGTCGAGCCACAAGAGAGGGATGGAAGGAAGGGACAAAATCAAGAGGTAGTATAGGCACTACAGATTTGAGAGACAACTCCCCAGCTTTATATTTGTTATAGGTAAGAAATGAAACATCTTGCTAGGGATGTAGGGGCCCTAACAAAGTAGGCGAAATAGGGTCTAACAGGAAGTCCCCATGGGATAGTGGGAGTCGATAACCATTATCTTAGATCATGTGTATGGTACCCTCGTGAGAGAACTTCAAACATTTGTGCACAAAATAAGGGACGACTCACATGGAGAGTAGCCAAGGAATGCCTAACTTGACCTTAAAGAGGCTCGATTCTAGAATAACAACAAAAGTTGTAAAGATTGCCTTGCGTCCCACATAGACTATCAAGGTAGTCGACCCCAAAGGAGGAAGTGATAGTTTTTCATGTGGTTTGATGGTTGTTGAACACTCATCATACTGTGCATGATGTAACCTGTTGATAAAGAGCACTCCCTCTTCAATGACATCTACCCAACATATAGGTTCAACCATTACGCCTTTGACGACAATCCCATTGACTAGCATTGAGATATTAAGATTGGAAGGCTCTCTCTTATAAGGGGCATCAAGAGGGGTGAATGTTATACTCATGTCACACCCTCCAATTAGGTGGTCATATAGGAGTGATTGTCATCATGTTGACGAAGGGACTATCACTAAAAAAGGAAGGATGATATAGAGGACCCTAGCTCATAAGTTCACCAAAATGTGGAGAAGAGAAATTTGTTGACCGCAAGATTGGTTAAAATCTCGAGGGAAAACTAGCCCTTGTGCCACCTCAGTTCTACTAGCGCTCTGGTGAGCTAGGGTGATCAAGACACTCAATGAAAAATATGTGTTTTAAGGTTTAAAGTGAAACGATACATGAAGTATAACAAATAAATTAACTAAACACGACTAACATGCAAAAATATTTTAACTATCAGAAATAGAAAGATTGATTATCAGAATTAACCACCAAGCTCTGTGAGCTCATTCCCTCGAACACCCACGAGTCGAGGATGATAGTGTGGAAGCAGGACATCCGCATGACACACTTTGGTCTTCTACAAACATAGTACAGAGGACTAGGCAGAAATTTGCAATAGTAATTACAGTAAAAGAAAGTAACTAATATAATAACATAAAATAAAGGTATGTGATTACACTATAGAAATGAAGAAAACAAGGGAAAAAGGAAATGCTCACAATGAAGGAGACCAAAATATCCAATAAGGTTCTCCACCTCCTCTTAAAAAATCTACACACATAGAACAATGAAAAATATTGGGATTGTTTTGAGACTTGCCTCAGTCAAGTCCTTGCTTTGGTGTTTCCACCCCGACAATAGCTAGAGAGATAGACAAGATAACTGGTGATATATAACTGAAAAGACAATAGCTAAATGATAAAGAAATAACAATAATTAAATCTTTTGATCAAAAAGCTATGATATACTATCAAAATGCAAAGATAAAATGGTGTAAAAACCTCCCCTTCAAAACCACAAAGTCAAAGCTTGATGGAATGAAAACAAGTGTGTTAGGAAAATGGAGTTGTGTTGTGTTGAGTGTTGAGATGCTATGTAAAAGTTGTCCAAGACACGAGTATATTTGAAGATTTTCAAGGAGTTGTGAAATGTATGGAGGGAGATCAAATGAGAATGAAGAAGTTGAGATAGTTTCCAAGAAGGCCAAATGAAGTGAAAAAAATAACTTTTAAGCTTGCTAGACAATTGTTAATGTCGGTGGACAATGGTAGGAGGCATTACACTATAGGGAGGTAGTTGTAACGTCTCAACAACTTACTACACATGTAGACTTACAAAACAAGTGCATGCCACATGGACATATCTGGGATGCGTATACGTCCTATAACAACCAAGTTGTGTGGCCAAAAAAATGAGCAAAAAAGGACAAGGGAGATGGAAGGACATGGAGGCTTTACGTGGAATTTTATTTTTTGGCTGAGGTAGGAGTATTACATAATGGTAAATTACACCAGGTGCAATTTTACAACACTATGGTACTAAAGGACTCAAGATAAATAAGAATGGGAAGAAGAATGATCATAACATTTGCATTGTTTCATGTATTGCTTTTATTTGCAACACGTGTCACTCTATTGATGAATGTAAGGTCAAGGAGTCTAACAATGCAAATTAAAATTAATCTATATAACCAAAAGCAAGGTGCCTTAAATGAGCCTTAGCCTAATCATGAAAAGTATAAATGAAGTCAATGGAGGGTAAAGGAAATAGGAAACACTCTTGATCTTTTTGAATAAGAGTTATTACAATTCAAGTCATGAATATGGATGTAGATATAGAAAATTCATTGGTTTTATTAACGTGGTAAATTTTATAATGAATATAAATGTTCTTGTACTAATTATTCAAAGTAAAATTTTATAATCTTATAAGAACACCAATCAAACATTGTTTTCTAGAAAATCTTCAATAGAAATTAAAAACTAAAAAAAAAAATACAAGGAAGTTCCTTTGATTTTTTAAAGAAATTGAAATTTCAAATGCCTAGCTCTATTAACATTCACCTATAGAGGAATTGTAATACCTCTATAGTGGTATCTTCTACAATGTGTTGTCTTTATTTTTATAAAATAATATCCCATCATAATGAGTTTAATCTTTCCAATGAGACTTAGTGTTATGCTTTGGCATATGCCCAACTCCTAAGTCTAGTGTTCATCTTTATTGTGATATCTTCAATTCATCCAAATATCTCTAAAAAGTTATATTTATTCTGTTAGTTCATATTATGAAGTAGTCCCAAATTATTATAAGCCATCTATAGACCCATAAACAGACTGCCCAATATCATAGATTGTAAAAGAATTTATTTCCATTTCCAATCAATCATCACGAAATTTCATAAATATGTTGTCTTTTTGTATTTGTTTTTGCTATTCCACCCCCCTCCATGGCTATGCGTGTCTTGTTTCTTATTGTGGTGTCTCTTGATGCATTATGACGATCCCTTATCAGTTGTTCCTACTTGTTTCTGGTGCCACATGTTTCTCATTTTGTGATTTTTGTTATAAATATGGTGTACTCCAGTTGCTCATCTTTATAATCTTTGTTGAAGTAAACCTTTTGATGTCCGATGTTTTCTCCTAATTTGCAGCGGTCACATACTACCCTTGCAAGCACAATCCCATACTACTCTTGCAAGCACTATTGGCACTCTTCATGTTTTCTTGATCCTTTGTGGCAATTTTGGTAGTTGTAATGGCTCAGTTTACATATGGTCCTGCAGTGGTTGTACTAAAGGCACTCAAATGTGTCATCTTCCCATTAAATTGTTTTGCAGTTTGCATCTGCAGTATCTAAGTGGTATGTTTGGGGATTGCAATGATGTATGTTCCTCTTGGTGGTTACTTCTAACTATGCTCGCAATGGTTGGTCCAGATCACCCTACGGTGGTATACCTTGCTGGCAACAGAGTTTTGTGGTTATGGCATTATTCATTTGCCTTTGCAATGCATCACTTGCTTGACAACTTTTTCTCAGTTGTTTTAATCATGAGATTTTGTTGTCATGCTAGCAAGGCAGCCTGCAAAAGTTATTTGATGAAGCAAAGATCAATAAGACAACTAACATTTTTGGTTAAGATTCTTAGTAGAAAATCTGATATCGAAAAAAGTTCAAAGATAAATAAGAATGTGATTATCGGTCCATTAGACTGCTGGGTCTCCTGGATGTTATTAATTTTTTTTATTCATTATGATGCCTTGAAACTTTGTTTTCCCACTCTCGTATATTGCTTTGTCTTCATGTGGATGCAAGTTGTTACTTGCATGTCATTCATCATCTAATATTCTTAGCTTCCACATAAACAATGGGATTTCATGGGCAAGAAAATAAACAATGCAATAACATTCAAATAAGAGCAGAGTTGCAACTAATCTAGAGCAAAGATTATGAAGGACAATTCAGACGTATATTGAAGAAGGAACAAACTTATGGAAAATTAACAAAGAGCAGTCTTGAAGAATACATAAAAATGAATCATGAAAGCACATTGATGCAAATCACAACAGAATATTTGGAGCAGATCATATCAGACTTTATAGTTGACCTGGAGCAAACTAATTCTTGAAAATCTTTTACTTAATATAGAACAGATTTTCTAGCCTATTTGGAGCAGGCTTCATTGATGATCTTGTATGACATATAAGTACAGTTCTGAGCATGACTTCGGAGCAGATATAAGTGCAGTTTTGAGCAGACTTCATTGGTGATTTTGGAGCAGACAGAAGCGCAGTTCTGAGCAGACTTCATTGATGATTTTGGAGAAGACATAAGTGCAGTTCTAAGCAGACATCATTGATAATTTCAGAGTAGATGTAAGTGCAGTTCTGGGGTAGATTTATAGCAGGTTTGGAACAGAGATTTGAAGAAAATCTCACAGTAGAATTTGTGTGAACTTCAAATTTGATTTTGAGCAGACATTATAGCATCAATTGAAAAGACAGAAGTACAGAATTAGACTAGACATAAGAGAAAACATTGGAGAAGATTTGGACCTGTCATTATAGAAGACATTGTAGAGGTTGGTGCCTCCCAAAAGAGATTGGTGTCTCTTGCTGAGTTGGTGCTCAGTTGTGGGGGGTTGGTGCCTCCAAATTGAGGGGATTGCTAGGTTGGTGAATACAAGTTGCAAGAAGATTTTATATATAAGCAATATTTTGCAGTGATTTTCTCCCGCAAAGATTTCTATGTAAACCACATGTTCTACTTGTGCAATTGTCATATCTTATGCTATATTTGGCAACACTATTAGCTTATGCTGTGTGCAAATAATGCTGGAAATTCAGTGTTTGTCAAAGAACATCAATAACAATGCCAATGAATCTGCTTGAATGCTAAGTAGTTTTTTCTTGTGTTGAAAGGAGAGCTTCAATAGTAGAGTTTTCACTTGAAATTTTGTGTACTTTTGACTCAAAGCAATTATTGATTTGGCAACAAGAAGAGGGAAAACATGATGTGTACAGCAATTATTATTTATCCTTTAAAGTACTTCTCAAACAATGCTTGTGAAATTTTAAGGGCATTTCCTTCAGCTTTGACAGGATAGAGATCCACATCTTCTTGCCATTTATTGGAAAATTTTATCCAATCTTTTCTCCACATATCCAGCGGAAACGACTTGTTCTCTTTCATACTCTCCAGTAAATAGTCAAAATAGATTGATGCTCGTGGTAAATAATAATTTCGTAGGAGCCCACTCCAATATTTGTTTGCTGACAGAAAACATACATATATTTATTTACTTACAGCAACAACTAATGCATTAATACCCAAATCTGTAAAAAGAACTAAAGATGAAACATATGGTAAAACAAAAATGCAAGAATAACTCTCATATTACAAGTATTTGTGAAAGAAATACAGTCAGTCCATACCATAGTCATGAAGTTTACTTTGATTCAATTTGGTATTATCAAACCACATCGTCACCTGTGTTCTTGCATTCCATTCATACTGCATAAATTCCATCAGAAACATAAGCATCTATAGAAAATGCTACCAAACAACAAAGAAACAGTGTTTTTACATTTTTCAGCATGAATATATATTTTGATTAAACCCATTTGCCCTGAGGTAAATATCCAGTTATCTATGAAAAGTTAAATATGAATAATTTAAAAAGAGTGTCTTCTGAATTATCACCTTATGGGAGTTGGATCTTTTTTATTACCTGCTTTACTTGTCTTGGATTGACTGCTAGTTTCTTAGCACTTTCTAACCAAGTCCCGAGTAGAAAATTGTCATCTGAAGCTAAGAGGATATCCAAGTCTGTGATGATCCCTAGAAATTTTTGACTTTGTGTAGATACTTCCTGAATACTGTCCAGGTTATAAGCTATCACAGCATTCCTGAATACCTGATTAGCAAGTTTTGCTAATGCCTGCCGAGTGAGATCGACCAAATCGTATCTAGGAAACATTGTACAGGGAGGTTAGCAGAATTATACTCCTATTTTTATCCTGTTGAAAACATTTATAAATAGACTTTTCTCAAAACATTCAGTGCGAGAATACAGGAAGACATTTCGTAATTTTCTATTCTAAGAGTATGAGCTACATCCTTTCTTGGAAGGGCTGTGTTTAGCTAAGAAATTTGAATGAAAGACAGTGAGCTAGTCAGAGATGAGCAATTCGATCCATCAACTTTACTGTGTCAATTGGTAAAACATCACAGTGACTGTTGAAATCACAAATGTTCAAAATTCTAGGATCTAACAGCTTGCAAAAATATATATACAGAAAATATGCACAAGTCAAAATATTCACAATAAATGACTTGTAAACAATTAATGACAATCCTAAATATTGCAAACGTAAATCAAAAGAGTGAACTCACATGATAACCTTTCGTAATATCTTCTAGTTACCTTTTGGAATTTGTAGCTAACTTTACATACGAGTCTGTTTTATTTTCCTTCTTCTGAGTTTGACAGAGAACCCATCACAACTGTCGCACAACTAACGAGATTTATTGTTGGATTAGTTTTTAGATCCTTCCCCCTTGGAATGTTCAATTCACACACGATATTTATATCTGTTTTCAACCTCATAGATAAGAAAGGCTTCATTAATGAAGATGCATAAGGATATGGCCAACCTAATTTGAGTTCTTAAAACTATGATAGGATCTATGTTCTATGGGTCTTTGAAAGAATAGATGCAATGCCTTTACTTCACAACTGAAAATCATATCCTGTCAAAATATCAACAGTCCAAATTTTATCTTAATGGAAAAATTCAATAGGCATATTTAAAAATCTTATATAGTTTAAACTTTAAAGGATTTGAATTTTAATGACAATTGGAAGTGAATCTAATGTTAAGATAGTTATCAACTCTCCAGTTTTTTATTATCAATGCTTAACAATGATTCCTTTTATAGCACTAATTTTCTATATTCCAGAATGTTTTGGGGGCAGCAGTCTGGGGGCCAGTTTTTCCTTAATGAGTACAGGGAACAACACCAAATAAGGAATCTCATTCTATTGGAGATTTGCCCTCACAATTTAAAAATGTAGTTAGCTACACTGGGTAGAATATTGGTTATTGGGTGCAACTTATGTGAAGTATTGACAATTTTGTCATGTAATAGGCATTGGCAACTACCATAACCATGTGTATTATGCTAAAGCTGTCAGTAGACTCAACCATTGCAGGGAAGATGAAGAAAAACAAAGTTGTCAATCAAAAGCTCAAGAATGAGAACACAATATTACTCAAGATAGAAATATTGTTTGCCGAAAATGTTACAGGATTAAAAATCAACATAAGGTATATCCATAGAAGAATCGAGCAAGATTCTACATATGCAGCCTTTGTAGGCTTCTTGATCACACAACTAAAGATTGACTTGTAGTGCTGAGAAAACAAAGAAAGTGAAAAGGTGAATTATGGTGACTGCAGTATCTTTGGATACAATCCAAGATATTAATTCAATGCAACTACAAATGGCTGTCATAAAAGGACTTTAGAGTCTATAGGACCAAAAATCGTTTGGGGAATTAATCGGCAAACAAAAAGCTTAAGATTTTTTGAAAAAATCGGGAAAAAATTAGAAAAAAAAAAAAAACGTAAACAATTGTAGAAAAAAGAGACAAAAACTATTTTTTTAAAAACTTAAGGGCATTTCCATAGCATAGAGATATAGAGAGCAAATAAAATAGAATTTAAATAATGAATTGTAGAAAAAAGATTTTGTCGTTTATATTCATATAGTTGATTGCATAAGCCAATATTCAGTTAACCTTTTAAGAGAGCAGTCACCAAATAGTTGCCTAAGTGTGAAATCAAATATTAGCCAAGTTTATTAAGTACCTAAGATCAAAATGAATTGTAGAAAATAGATTTTTTCGTTTATATTCATATTGCTTATTACAGAGGGCAAATATTCAGTTGATTTAACAGGGCAATCACTAAATAGCTATCTAAGTCTGAGATCAAAGATTAGCCAAGTCTATGAAGTAATTGAGATCAAAACTTATCAGATTTTTAAAGAGGGCAGTCACCAAATAGTTGTCTAAGTCTGAGATCAAATATTAGCTAAGTCTATGAAGAAACTGAGATAAAAATTTATCAGACAGCAATCTAGCTACTGTTAGGAATTTATCAAAAGTGGAATTTATTAAGAGTGGAAACCATTTTGAAGTGATAGACTTCCATTGTGATTGATGCGAGGAGATTTCTAGGGGTAGTTCAATATTTGAGAAAGCTTATTAAATCACATTCCACAATTGCAATGCTTTATATTCCATAATGGCAATTGGTAAGTCCTTTATATGGTGTAGAATTCAACAAAAGACATTTGTTTAGTTGAAATAATGGAAACCAATGTTAATGATAAATCAAATATATACATTATAAATTTTACATTATTTTAATTTATAATTTAAATTTTACTAAATAACTATTAATATATTAATAGTCAATAATAATTTAAATTTGAAACTACTTTATAATATTAATTATAAATTGTAGGGGTTTGCTGCTTCCTTTTTAAAGGGCCATTTATAATAGTGCATAATAGTTATAATTTTAAAATTAGTGTATAATATTAATTATATATTTCATTGCATCCAGAATCCATGGGGGGAGGTGTGCAAAGAGCTCGGGTCATATTGAAACCGCAATTTAGGGAATATTCATTAGCTGCTTCAAGACAATCTCACATGAATCCCACAATGTAGGATGATTGAGGCCCTTTCAAATTCAGTTGATGACTGCCATTGCTCCTCCCACTCCTCTATTTAGGGTTTTCCAGAGGTCGGAAAGAAAACTAAAGAGACAAAATACAATGATTTTGCATTGACTTCGCTTCCATCCTGGAATCAACCCTATTTTTGGGTGATTAGTCAATTTTGTGTGTTTTTTCTAGGGTTCCATAGGGTTTTGCAATGATTTTTTACTTTTTTTGTCATTTTTAGGGATTTTTATATGATTTTAATGCGCTTTAAATGCAAAAAGGTCATTGAAAATTGAGTCAGTCATTGGTCAACAACTTTTCATGAATTGGGATTTTTTCAAGGAAAAAATCAGCTCGCTCTAGGACTTGGGATTAATCGGGTATAATCAGGATTTTTTGTAGATTATTGCTTCTATGCAGTTTAGACTATTACATGGGTTGCGTGTTTAGCCAAAGTGATGTTACCAAAATTTATTGGCAAAATTAGCTATGATGTAAGCTATAGTTATAGATAGGAACTATATGCAAGTCTCAAGGATGGGGGATCAAGGGCTTAGATTTGGGGATGACAATACAAATATATATAGTACTTAAAAAAAGTATCGCAATAAAAAATGAAAATTTGAAATACTCAAAAACATATTGCATTGAACAATGAAAATGCTAACTATAATTATATTTATATTATATAAAAACTATTGGTTAAATTCAAAAAAAATATTTCAAATACACTTGGCCAATGGCCCAATGCCTCTAATCGTAATCATCCCCAAAGTCTATGCCAAACTCCTCATGACTCAAATTGTCAAGCTCCTACAAACCAACACCAACCAACCATGTCTATCTTGCATCATCATCATCAACTTGTGTAGGCTCTTCTAGCTCTACATCCCATCATGCTGTTGGAATCTCCTTATACATAACTATGTTGTAGTCATGAGATGCAAGGCGCTATGTACAACGACAAGCTTCTCCACTAGAGGTAACTCAATTCCTCTTAATAGAGTGGACGAAACTATGAGTAGATTGATTCTTAGTAGCAAAAGAATAAGACACTGAGACAACATACGGATGGCTAGCATGTCTGTCACAGAATTAAGCCCATGCATAGTCCACCATAGAATTAGATCCTCTTATACTATGGTCTCCCTATCCATATTTGGCCTCTTCTAGATATTCCCTAAGACTTGCAAATCTTGTGCACTCAATGTGAATGTTATTGTCTTGTATAGAACAATGAACCTTTTGAATGGCCTTCATGAATCTTAACTTCACCTTAGCATTCTCTATAGACGTAACTCTGCCAGGCCTTTGCACATACCACTTTAGGTTAAATGTGTAGGCAACCATGTGCAAGGGGGTGTTGAGCTTCTCTCGTCAACAATAAATGATTGGTTGAGTGTGTTCATCGTAGATTTGCAATGCGGTCTCTCTCATTCGTAAAATGACCTTAATTTGGCCAAGCATATCGTCAACACACTCATACACCTTTCCAAGGCAAGGTGCATTTTTGGCCTTGTATCTAATAACTTTGAAGATTGGAGTAATGACAACCACAATGTACATCAACCCAAAAGGTGTAACTCTTCAGCAACTTTTTCACCGTCCTTTGCTTTGACTTAAAAGACACCAATTTTACCTCATTATCATGATAATTAGTTACAAGTGTGATGTGTCAGAGTCCACATGCCTCCGAAATGCAAAAAAATGCAAATTTTGCCCACCTTGTTGCAATTGCTTTGTTTGTCCATCAAAGTTAACCAATCTAAGAAACATTTGAATGGGCATTCCTTTTAGTCAAAATTTTTCCTTAGCTTTGCTTTGTGCCATCTCCCATGTGCTAATCATGTGTCAAAGTTCGTAAAAAAAAAAGGGTTGGGTTTGTTTAGGTCATTTCCTTAAGTTTTTGACTGCTGTTAGAGTTTCAAATTTTTGAAGTTGTTGATCCTAACATGTTTTTCCACCCAATCCCAACATCTTAGTCCTACTCGAGTACTTGTTATGCTTGACTCTTGCGCCTTGCGGATTGCTTCATAAACTTTCTTGGAGTTGAATTTTCACCCATGCCCCTAGTTAGGTACTCCTTGTGCAGCTAGAAACTCTACCACCTAATATGTTTCCTTGTACTTTCTATTGGATTTAGAGGAGGCTTGCCTTATAAATGGTACTTGGTATGAGTCACCTTCGAACCCCAATCTTTGTCATTTCAACACTCTTATTTCATTGGGATTATTTGTTTCAGCATTCTTCCATCTGCACAACTTCCTCTTCACCTGTGATCCTCAAAGAAGGAAACTAGAAAAGGTTTGAAGGTTCATATGGTTCGAGATGTCACAACATTTGTGAAATTGTGCAGGAAATGAAGGAAAAATAAAGCTAAGGTGATAAGATTTCCAATTCCTCATGTTGCAAAGTTCAAGAGTTCGCGAACTTTGCAAAGTTGTGATATAGTTCTTAGAACCACAAAAGATACGACTTAATGAACAAAGGAAAACTAAATTGTATGGTACTTGAAGAAAAAAAGGCAAGGTTATAAATGTTGTAAAGTTTTCGGGTTTGTGAACCTTGTGATGATGTGACAAAGGATTGCGAAGTGAGGTCTTAATGAAAGGCCAGAAAAACTTGCCAATTTCTTAGAGTCGTAGAGTTTGTGAACTTTTTGAAAGTACGAAAAGGTGTGACACATGTTTAAGGTTGCAACAAAAAAGGACAAGGAGAGAGGCAAAATGACAACAAAGTGACATAGTTTGCAAGGCCAGACTTTTGACAACCAACGAAAGGGGCAAATACAATAGAATTTCTAAATGCAAGGAAGGGTGCCAAAATGTTTTAAAGATCGCAACTACCCCTTGTACATTACAACTACCCCTCTAGGCATGAAAAATATAGTAAAAGATCCTTTATCTACCAAGTTGTCCTTATATTTTAGGGCTTAACAAAAATGTGGAAGATCTACACAAGATAATTGTGCAAGGAAACTTGGAATCAAACATGAAATTTCCACATAACCCACATGCCAAATCAATCAAATAAGTACTCAAAATCTACATGTAAAAAAATAGACAACATACCCATAGAATGTGACACAAGATATATTGTGGGAAGACCCTCAAAAGGAAAAACCTACCCTCCAAAAGCATCCATCATCCATATATTATTTAACAAAGCAACATTACAAAACATCCACGAAAGCCTTCAAAACCCCAGCCATCAACAAGCACTCCATGTGAACAAACACGTAATCACACATCCCATGACATGCTTCCAATCTTCATAAATGCTAAGTTGGCTTACCCCAACCACTACCCTAGTGGTTTCTTTTATTGAAACAAACTCCCACAAAACCATTAAGTTGTATTGCATAAACCATGTGCTACCTAACCCCTTGACCCCACATTTAATATTCGGTACTTTATTTAATTTTCTTTCCCCATTATTAAATAATTAGAACAATATACTATAACAATGTTACAATACAACATCAAGTGGCCTCAAGAATATTACAAGAGGAACCTCTACATGTTGCATGTCCATTTAGTTGCTCCTATGTGCAACATACATAATAAATACAATATTAAATTACAAGCATTATTATGCAAGGTGTACAACACCTATTTTCCCAACATTTTCCCACTTGTATACATTGCATAAGGGTCAATAAGTAGCCACAAATATGAACAAGGTAACTGTAATGTCCCTGTTTTTGTCAGCATCTGAGTTTAAGGGACTAGCCTATTATTGTGATCCTCGTAGGCTAATTATTGCGGATAGAGGATCTTTTGAGGCACAAACTTGGCTTGGGAGGGTCTTGTCTTTCCCACAATTCAGTAAGTTACAGGTTGGTCTTCGTTTGGCTCAAATTGGACTTCGTTTGAGCTTAGTTTTGGCGTGCTTACTATTTGTGGTAAGTCGGGTGTTGATTGAGATCGACCCTTTCTATTTTTGGAAAGTGCATTTGGCCACATGGAGAAATAATAGGTGTAACTCCTATTTCAGACGGCATATTAAAATGATGAGTATTTTAGGAGTTATTAAAGTTTAGTGGCCAAATTATTATTAAATCATTAAATGGCTTATTATAAAGTTATAAATTAACTTTATAATTTCACTTAAGTTGAGGGTTAAGTCATCATTGGAAGGGGCCATTTATTTAATTGATTATAAGCCTAAGTCACATTATTATAATGATAGTTTATTATAATAATGTTTTTAAAGGAAGTTGCTAAAAAAGAGTTGTGTTGAGTGGAATTCATTTGGGAAACTTTTGTTAATGGGGGATTATAAATATGAGCCCATTTGATAAGAAAAGGCATTCAATTATTGATTAAACTTTTGACTTTGTGCCTCTATGCCGGGATTTCTGAATTGTGCCCTTGCTGAAGTATAAGGGTTTCAAATCTACAGCTGAAGTATTGTAGATTCCATTCTGAAGGTTTGCTTGCAAATACTGCTGAAGTATAGTATTGTGCACTACGACTCTCTACTGTTGAATCTGTGGCTAGGAGAGGGAATTTATACTGAGTTTCATTCATTGCTGTTGGAGTTTGTTGAGAAGTCGATTACACACTGAAGGTGTAATTATTGTTGTTGAATCACCTTGTGTTGGTGAATCGCACTGTTCTGTTGGCATTGAAAGGTGTCTAAATATGCGTGCTGAAGGTGACTGCATAGCTGTGTGCCTACGTTGTAAATACACGTGGAGTTACAGCCAGCTATGAGCAACTAACAGGGAGCCCGATTTTTGGTGCAATTAATATAGCACTTGGCGTGGGAGAACTTACAAGGCATGATCTTGAACACAAGCTGTTTCCTTTGGCATTGCATGGGGATTTTTATATGTGGCGTCAACCTGCTGACTGTCGCTTGCATGCAAGGACTTCCGCAATATAATAAATACCATCATCACCTTGGATCGGTATGGTAGATGCATGGTATTTCTGCAATTTTGTTTAAAGTATTGTTTCTTTCCAAAACGTTTGGTGTTTGCTGTCTACATTGAGACGTGAGAGAATTATCCTGAATGCTGTGTTATTTGATACTTGGAAAATTACAAAAGTCAGAACTATTTGCTAAAAGCTTTACAGGAGTTGTTTTAATATTCAGAAATCAGAAAGTGTTACTTATTTGGGAAAAGTTGAAAAGATAGTCAATTTGAAATTTGTGTTTGAATGAATTCGTTAAATTTCCGAATTTCACCAAATAAGCATTTGAAATAATTGTGTATGGCTGGCTGAGGAATGTCAAATTGGATTTAAATATTTAAATCAAGGAGTTCTTGCTAGAAAGTGTTATATTTGTGCAAAAATAAATTGAATTATTAGCAGAGACAGGTTGGGCTCATTACAGTAACAATCCCTATAGATACATATACCATCATGAATCAAAGTACTCCATGTGTTCCATCAAGAAATCTGCAACAAGAAACAAAGTAACCACCATCTTATACATGAATGCTCTCACACTCCATCACGCCATTGCCACTTGACATACATAGGAGGCCATCCAAAGAGAATGCCACACAAACTACTGCAAAAGAATCATAAGTCCCGTCTCAATTGATATCTCAAACACAAACACTCAATCCAAATGTATCAATATGCATCAGTTGCTATCAGGAACCAATAACCATAGCTGAAATAGCACCCACAATAAGTGCTAACACATCCAACTATCCATACCTCTAAGGTATTCAAAACATATCAAGTGAATCTCATAAATCAACATATACATGTAACAAGAAACCACAAAATTAGAGTGCAATACTTGCCACATGCACACTTAGAAGCTCCCGCTATATAGGCAATGTCAAATCTGAAAATAATCAATATATCCAAAAGATCCACTAATAGCATCATATAGAAAGCGTAACCATAACCATGTAGTATCAACGAACATCAGAGTGACCCACACATGCAACCCACATAGTTGCATACTCTTCCACAATATGTCACCATTTTGCGTCACCGTTCTGCCAAATCAAATGAACATGAAACTCATGGAAGAAACCATATAATGAAGACAAAAAACCCGTCAAACAATAACCTGCAAGTACAACTCTCATAATAAGTCTCTATTGCTCTCTCATGTTCTCCCAATTAACAAAGGAAAGAAGAAAAGGAACCACCATGCCATCTCCCACATGAAAACACATGAACACAAACTAGTGACCACATAGCTCCAACCAACCTCAAATCCAATGTGAAGTGAAATCAAACATCTAGGAAGATAACCAAGACTAAAGAGAGAATACTGCATATCAAAACCCGTAGCATGTCCTTCTACATACACCTTTAAATGCCAACTGTGTCAAGTATGATCTCCTCCATAAAACCCCAACAAGAAGCCATAACAAAACCAAACCTGTTTAATCTCTTAGACCAAACCAGCATATATATCATGTAATCAACATGGATGTAAGCATCTCATAACCAAGAAGATCAAACCAAATATCATTCCCAATCCAAGGAATAAGCCCAATAAACCATCTCCCAAACTCAATAATGAATGAATGCCATCATAATAACTCAAAAGCACAAGGAGATAATCATTGCTAAACATCTCTCATACTAAATCCTCCAGATCGACCACCCCCTAGCTCAAGATCCATATCTATGGAAGGTAAGCATAAAACATAATGCACCTAAAAGGAACAATTGGGAATACCTCTCAAATAATAAACCGTTGAGTAGACCAAGAGTGGGGAATGAGAAGGCTCATCAAGATATCCAAGTCGCCATGACATCCAAGAACAATCTCTTCTCAAATCCATACTTGGTGAATACTCTTTGATCATCATGTTGAAACCATCAACCATCTCAACACAATATCTCTAATCTCAAGAGAATACTGACATCACCTAAGTCTCCAAATATCCATGAGCACCTATAACCAATCAAACCATGCCAAACTCCAAATGCAACATAGCAACATCATGAAGTATCAAGTGAATGATCAATGTACTCAATACAAAGAGAACTATATAAAGATCAATGTCACAACTCCAACTACAAAATCAGGAACATAAACATGACATCATGATCTAATCATCTCCTAGGAGATAACATGCTCCATATGAAAATATGGAATAACCATATCATGCTGAAACTCCAAGAATGCAATCACGAGTGACCCATGACATAATAATAAACCATCCTACCAGACAAGTATAACATGTCAAATGAAAGCATAAACCACACCTCAACCAAGGACCCCTTGAGTCCTCCAAGATGTCAACATTTCCATTCGCCATGAAAATAACCATCTACTAGTGAACCAACAAATGCAAAAGACTTTGCTGCAGCAACAGGATCTAAGGTATCCTCCAACATCTACAACACTAAAAAAAATAATCAGCCATCCAATAGTGAATTTGCATTACAACAAACAACTCCCACTGAACTGTGATACTAAGTCACACATGACATCATGATAACCATCTCCTAATGAAGATTCTCCAGCTCTACACACATAACTAATATGTCAATAACATCAAATGAAACCAAGATCTCTAAGCCAAGAAGATACAAAACTGCCAACAAACATTCAGGAACCAATCCTACTCCACCATATCATAACTGTCAAAAGCTCCCACTAAAAGTGTATACAAGCTATCCATGACATCACGATAAACCATCCTTTACAAGAGAATCAACCAAGGTCCTCACACAATCAAATAACTCAAAGTGTACATCATGAGCTCCCCAAAAAGAAAACACAAAGCACCTGCAAATCCAATCATGTCATGTCAAAGTCCCTAAACACAAGAAACATCCATAGCATCGTGATCGCCTCCATGAACAAGCATCTAACTCTATGTCCAACTTGCAAGCATCACATAGTCAACACCACATGTCCTCCACCATGACTGCACCTGGTAACATCTCTACTCTACATGGCAACAAATTGGAAAAACTAAGTGACTAAACTAAGTCACCAATTTGAATGTGCATCAACAATGAAAGGTATATGGACATAGACAATCCATATCCAAGCCTCATATCCACCTTGCAAGTATAGACTGCCTACAACATTGCATAACTTGTAGACCCAACAATGCAACATACATATCCAAACCAAATACTGATAACCATGCCAACACAAAAGCAATCTAAGATACATACTGAGTATACAATGACATAAACTCCAAATCTTCAAGACTAACCATGCCATAAACTCATAATGTCACCGTAGTCAAAAGAATCCATAAATAAATCCTATCAAAACATAAGCAAATAAATCATGTCAAACCTGCTCCAAATCTGAACCAAAATGTCGTGCTTTAAAAGATCTTTCCATCGACTATTTGAAGTCCAAAATCTAACTCCATATGCTCAAGTTATGACCTCTCAAAGTCATAAAGGTACCTTTGATTTCCAACTAACATCTTACTACCCAAACAGTAGAATCTGGAAAAATAAATCACCAAATGGTAGGGCTCTGAGTCACCTCTTGAATGACTATAAGAAGTCAAAAACCTACAAATCCAATCATGTCATGTCAAAGTCCCTTTAATATTTATTTGGGCAAATCCAATCATATTTATTTTGGGCAACTTTAATAAATTGTAGCGTAAAATATTTAATAATATTATAAAACATTTATTAAATATATATTATTGTTTAAAAAAAATGGCAGAAGACAATTTTTTATTTTTATTTTTTTTATTAAATACAGGGTCCCTGTGGGAGGGCTAGGCTTGCACCCCATGGGGGTAGCCTTGTGGTACTCCTAGTACCACATTACTAGGCAGTACCATCATTGTTGTGGCAGCAGGAGGCACCACCAGTATCGTTAGTATAAGGCGATACAATTACTACATAGAGTAGTGTGGCACTGTTGGGTCGGAGGGTCCGTGCATCTCCCCCCACTTTATATTTTTGAAATTTATTTTTTTAAAAACTTTTCAATAAGCTTGAAAAGGGTTTTTGCAAGTATAATATAATTTTTATTTCTAACTACCTGACTCTTGCAGTAAGGCCGTACAGGCTAATTCTTTTGCCTCCAATATCACTGTCACCAAAGGGGGTTGAATTATACATTAAAATTTGTCTCCTGGCCTCCCTGAACAGAACCACAGGATTTGTTAGTCCCATGGGATCAAATATGAAACCTCACCCCTAAAAACTCCATAAATGAACATTCATGGAAACCCTTTTGAATTTATTTTTTACAAAATCAGATCTACAGAAAGCCCACAAATCTACAACCCCAAAACCTATAAAAAAACCCTCATATCTTGCCTTGTTTTATCATTCTTTCACGCATTCTATAGATTCATCTCCTAGGGCTATACAACCAAAACCATAGCTCTGATACCACTTGTAAACTTGCAGCAAAGCATATGACAATTTCCACATAACCCACCTGACAAATCAATCAAATAAGTACTCACAATCTACATGCAAGAAAATAGACAACATAACCACAAAAATGTGACACAAGATATACCCTGGGAAAACCCACAAGAGGGAAAAAAATCAGCCTCCAAAAGCATCCATCATCCATGTATTATTCAGTAATGCACTATTACAGTACATCCATGAAAGCCTTCGAAACCCCAACCATCAATAAGCACTCCATGTGAACAAACATGTAACTACACATCCTATGCCATGCTTCCAACCTTCACAAATGCTAGCCTGGCTTACCGCAAAAACTACCCATGTGATTGCTTTTATGAAAACAAGCTCCCAAAAAACCGGTAAGTGATATTACATAAATCATGTCCTACTTAACCCCTTACGATTTTCATATTGAGTATGTGAAGGGAAACAACAATATATTGGCAGATGCTTTACCTCGGAACTCACTTGCATTCCATTTCTGATATATCTACTAATTGTAGAGCATTGATTACATTGAATATGTAAAAAATTCATTTGCTAGCGATATTTAGGAGAGCAAGGTGCAAGAAGATAGGTTCAAGACAATGAATGAGCCAATTCTCTACAAGGGGAGAGTGTATCTTATTCCTCAATCTAAAATGAAGGAAATTTTTTTGAAGGCATGCCATGACACTCTGTTGGCTGGCAACCTAGGATTCTACAAAACATATAAACAGATACAGGACCATTTCTCATGGAAAGGATTAAAGAAAGATGTGATGCAACATGTAAGACAATGTATGGAATCTCAACAGAACAAAGCAGAGCATGTTTTTCCAACAGGGTTACTGCAACCTTTACCTATCCCATACCAAAAATGGGAAAGCATATCTATGGATTTTATTACTGGTTTGCCAAAGGCCCAAGGCAAGGATTGTTTGTATGTGGTGGTGGATAGACTCACCAAGTATGCACACTTATATGCTATCTCATTAGACTTTAAGGTGCCTCAAGTGGCTGATCTTTTCTTTAGAGAGGTCTTTAGGTTACATGGGTTGCCAAAAACAATTGAGTGATAGGGAAAACAAATTTCTCAACCTATTTTGGAGAGAGCTATTTCGCTTGACAAGAACGGAGGTGACACCTAATACCAATTATAATCTACAAATGGATGGACAAATAGAGACAATGAACAAGTGGACTGAAGGTTATCTATGACACTATGTTGCAGGTAACCAAACATCTTGGGTCAAACGGCTACATCATGGGGAATATTGCTACAATACAACGTATCATATGTCAATTGGGATGTCGCCCCTTTAAAGCATTGTAGGGCTATGCTGCAACTTCCTTTGTGGATCTAATTCTCATTGGAAATAGTGTACCTAATACTACGGATTTGATTCAGCAAAGAAAGGATATTTTGGAAGCCCTCAAAGAGAACTTGCAACAAGCCCAAAGTCAGCAAAAGTTGTATGCAGATCCATGTTTCCAGAACGAGGGGACAGGGGACAAGGAAACGGGTTTCCGGAACTGATTTTTTTTCGCCGGAGTAGGGGACAACAGGGGATGGCAGTGGGGATGACTATTATAAAAATAGCGAAATTTTAAAATATATAGAATTTTTTAAAATATTCATATGAAAACATCGATAAAGCATGCTTATATACATTATAGAATCTTAACATACAACGTTTGTGTTAAATAATTTAAATTGAGAGTTCACATGAGAGTGGAAATCAAACAAATTATCAAAACTCAAACATTATTTAAATTTATTTTTTGGGACAACTAAGGGATGGGTTTCTGAGTTTCCAGGACGTCCCTGTTTCTGGGACGGGTCAAATTATGTCGGAAACACGTCCCCTGGTAACACTGATGAAGATGGACATCGAACAAAGAGAGCATTTGAAGAGGGTGATTTGGTGTTTCTAAGGTTATAGGCTTTTAGACAATTGTCTATGAAGGGAAGTGGAAAAGAGAAGCTAAAACCACGATTCTATGGTCCATGTCGGGTAATTAAAAAGGTGGGACATGTTGCTTATGAGTTGGAATTACCACCTGATAGCAAGATTCACAATACTTTCCATGTTTCATGCTTAACGAAAGCCCTCAAAAAGCAGATCAACACGTCCATGGAGCTCCCTCCGCTGGACTATGAAGGAAAATTGATCCTTGAACCCGAATCTGTTCTTGATGTAAGGGAGAAGAGATTATGTAACAAAGCTATTCCAGAATACTTAATCAAGTGGGACTACCACTAGAAGATGCACCCTGGGAAGGAATTGAAATCTTCGAACACCCCAACCTAAAATTGCTTGAGGTCAAGCAATTAGGGGATGTGACGACTATGATAAACCTGTGAAATCGAGGCCTCTTGACTTCGACGACACTGCTGATTGCCAGCTGTGCAAGTTTTGTCTTCTTGCTGAAAGATCGAAGAAAAATCAGATTGTTGCCAACTGTGCAATTTTCTCTTCTTGCGACAAGATCAGAGAAAACTTAGATTGCTGCCAACTGCGTAATTTTGTCTTGCAAAAAGAAAATAGAAAAATCAGATTGTTACCAACTGTGCAATTTTGTCTTCTTGAAGAAAGATCGGAGAAAAGTCATATTGCTGCCAACTATGCAATTTTGTCTTCTTGCAGAAAATTAGATTTTGTTTTGTTTTGTATCTTCTACCAACTTCTAGAAAGGGGCCAAATCAGATTGTTTACTTGCCTTGCACTGTACGTTAATGAACTGCTCCAAGTAGGTATATATAGAAGACTCTACCATGGTTTTTGTCATGTTGAATATTATTGTTGTTGTTGAGCATGTCTAGGTGAAGGGACGAAACCCTCACGAATCACCTTTTTTGTTGTAGTTCGAACTCTATACTGAGTTCTGTGAAATCTGTAGGCTCAAGATGTTGTTCTTAAGAGACTATGTTCTGTAAGCCTAACTTCTGCTATTAAGAGATTTATGTCAGTTTTCTATGAATAAATCAATTCCAGAATTTATAGCTTCTAGTGAATTTGTTTAAGTATAGTTGAATGTTTGAATGATCTATAAGAAATTTGGAGTTCAATATTGTTGATGTTATATAGCGTCGGGAATTATCTTTCTCCTGAAGGCGAATCACTTGTCCAAGAAATGTGAAGGGTCTTGCATTTGGAAATTGAAAAGACTTGCATGGAGATGTGAAGAGACATCCATTTGAAATGAAGAAACTTGTGCTTGGAATGTAAAGAGTTCAGTTTCGAAGATGAAGAGTCAAGTCTTCTATAGATTTCTTTGTCTTGTACATTGGTTGGGTGTTAGACATGCATTATATTGCTGGTTCTGTGTGTAGTAGATGAATTGCTGGTTCAGTTTGAAGCATTGTACACAGATCTCTATTATTTTATCAATAAAGCATCATTTCTTGTATGGCTGGGTTTTTCCCATCAAGTTGGAGGGTTTTCCCAGGATAAATCTTAGTGTTTTTTTTGTGTCATCTATTCTTGCATGTTTTGTGTTAAGAATCTTTTGTTTCTCTGCTATTCTGGTTCATAACATTAACATGGTATCAGAGCGGGTCTAAGGAAATGATTCGAACCAGAATAAAACAATTGGATTCTAGAAGAATCATAATGTCTAATGGGAGTCAAATATGCTGTTCAAAATGAGGGATTCATATGAGAACGTGTAGCTGAAGAGCCTTGGAGGGTAGAATCTTTGATGAAGCTTCTTACCTGGACAAAGAGGATGTTGTCATGTTCGTCTATGCTTACATGTTTGGTGTTGATGTTTAGTAGCTAGATCGGATTCTAACTCTCATTATTTTAATTAGGAAAATTAAAATAATGAATTAATTAATTTAAATACATTAATTATTTAATTAAGGAGAATTAGATAATATATGAATTAAATAATATTATCCATGGATGGATTAATTATTTATTTAATTGGGAGAATTAAATAAATAGTCTTTTGTGAGATTAATTACTTAATTGGAAAGTTAAATAATTTATTATTTTAATTAGGAGAATTAAAATAATGAATTAATTATTTAATTGGAGAATTAAATAATAATATATTTAATTGTGAGATTGG
>MU225649.1:818282-842688 GCA_018584345.1 Thuja plicata | reverse complement strand
AGAATTAAATAATTTATTATTTAATTAGAGAATTAAATAATATAGAGATTAAATTATTTAATTGGAGAATTAAATAATTTATTTATGGTAGTTATTTTAATTAGAGAACTAAAATAATTAAAATAATTAAAATTGAATTAATTATGGGCTGGGCCCAAATTAAGGCATCAATATTGTAATTTCAAGGTCGGCCTTGGAGGTCGACCTTGCAATGTAATTTTTTTACCTCATATATATATGAGAAAGTTCGAATGCAAGAGAAGATCAATATACACAAGGATACTTGTGATTTGATCTCTGCTACACTTCAGCGAAGAATATAATTCATGGTTGTATTCAAGTAGCATCTACAAGACTGTGATTGTGACTTTGTGAAGAAAACATGATTCAGTCATATGTATAATACAATCTATCTTCAACAGCGAATTCAAAGGCTAGGGAACGAATACCACAAAGAAAGACATCAATACACATAAAGACAGCGATCTGATCTGATTTGATACATAAGTAAATCGCACATTGAAGAAGACTCCATACTGGACCTGCATCGGAGCTATGCTTGTAGAGATAAAGGTCTGATCTTTTCAACTATCTGGTGCTGCACTCTAATTGACAAATCAACATTATACTGTGAGTTAACATTTCTGAATATTTATCTTTCATTTCTTGCTGGGTTTTTCACCTCCACAAGGGAGGTTTTCCCAGGGTATTTGGGTGTCATGTATTCTCTTTCTTTAATTCAGATCATTAATTAAGTTGAACTATTTAAATTATTATGCATGATCTACTTATTACTTGATCTAATTATTTGTTAATAATTATCAGCTCTGTCATTTTATTAGATCTGATCCAAATTTAACATTTGGCATTCATGTCTATGAGGATAGTAGATGTACTCGTGTTCAAATTTTTCATTCTCTATAACTGTGTGATGGCGAAAGATGAATTTTATGTAGTTAATTCATGCTATAATATTGAGAATAGTGAATCATGTATGCTTTTAGCATTCATTTGTATATTTTCTCTTTATGAATAGTTTGATTCTGTGAACCATTGCTAATCTCTCTAAACATGCTTCCAAAACAGATTGAGAAGCAACAATGATGAGAGATTACATGCAAAGTCATGCAGGCTATACAAATGAACATGGGAACGCTGCTTGCAGCCATGAGACTGAATTGATGGCACATAACTTCATTAAAGAGAAAGAACCTATTCAGTTTGTCATTGCAATTAGTTTCTTCGAAGAGAAAGAAATGACATTTAGAGGGAGACTATTCAGCTGCAGAAATTAGATTCAGAGGGAGCTTGAGTGGCAGATGTAGAATGCCACGTCCTTTGCAGAGGATCAACAAGCTTGTGTAGCAGTGTAACTGCAAAAGCTCATTGTTGGACAAACATTGGAGCAAATTAATTGGTATTGTGATAATCAAAGCCATGAGAATGTTGGCCCTATTGAGAGGGAGTCTTAGCATTCAGATGATATTTTATATGTTTTAATGAGTTCTCTGAGAGGGAGAAGTTTGAGGTGCAATCCCTTGTTATTGAGTTCTTCTCTGATAGGGAGAAGTTCGAGGTGCAATCCCTTGTTAATGAGTTCTTCTCTGAGAGGGAGAAGTTTGAGGTGCAATCCCTTGTTAACGAGTTCTTCTCCGTGAGGGAGAAGTTTGAGGTGCAATCCCTTGTTAATGCATTCTTCTTTGCGAAAGAAGTTTGAGGTGAAAGCCCTTGTTCCACCCTCTGGGAGTAGTTATGGTGGATGTCATGTGAGAGACTCCATGACTTAGCTCTTGTGCTATTCACCCTCTGGGAGTTGCCATGGTGAACGTCATGTTGAAATGACGATATCACATTGAGAGAATCCGTGATAAAGTTTTTGGTTTTCTCACAATGGGTGTAGCCATTGTGAGGGTCATTTTGAGAGAATCTATGACATGAGAATCTAGAAAGATACCTCCCTAGCTAAGAGGGAGTGTTGATGTTATATAGCGTCGGGAATTATCTTTCCCCTGAAGGCGAATCACTTGTCCAAGAAATGCGAAGGGTCCAGCATTTGGAAATTGAAAAGACTTGCATGGAGATGTGAAGAGACATCCATTTGAAATGAAGAGACTTGTGCTTGGAATGTAAAGAGTCTTCAGTTTCAAAGATGAAGAGTCAAGTCTTCTATATATGTCTTTGTCTTGTGCATTGGTTGCATTTGGAAGTTAAAAAGACTTGCATGGAGATGTGAAGAGACTTGTGCTTGGAATGTAAAGAGTCTTCAGTTTCGAAGACGAAGAGTCAACTCTTCTATATATGTCTTTGTCTTGTGCATTGGTTGGGTGTTAGACACACATTATATTGCTGGTTATGTGTGTAGTAGATGGATTGCTGGTTCAGTTAGAAGCATTGTACACATATCTCTATTATTTCATCAATAAAGCATCATTCTTGTGTGGCTGGGTTTTTCCCAAGATAAATATTAGTGTTTTTTTTGTGTCATCTATTCTTGCATGTTTTGTGTTAAGAATCTTATGTTTCTCTTCTATTCTGGTTCATAACATTAACAAGCATAAGTGAATGTTTCTTTTCTTGAATCGATATTGTGTAAGCATTTTGTTTTTTAATTTTATAGTTTAAGAAAAGCAGAGATTCAGATCATACAGACCTTAAGGTCTTTACACACTGACCTGATAAATTCAATTTCTAACAAGCTTTTGAAAAAAAACAGCAGAGCCAGCAACAAATGATTTGTAGCAGGAAATTGTGATTTTTTAAACTGGTTCATCAACTACTCGTCATTTACCCCCCNTTCCCCCCCCCCCCCCCCTTTCTCCCCGCTACCACTACCCCCGAAATCAAATACGGATTGCGTCCCACAAGCTTGAGACTCACGTATATATGCTTCTACGCATTGCACTGTAATTCGTCGGGACATGTAATAGCAGTTATACAATAGGATTTTGTATATATAAATATATTTATGTCATAAATGCTTAACTGAGTTGTACAATTACATATGCTCCATCATCACAATTAATCAATGCTAGGCACTGTTGGTGATCGTATTCAGTTTGGATTTCTATTTTTCTTAACCTGGTGACAGGAAATTTTTGGAAGAGGCTGGTGATTAAAAGCAGTTGGATGAATAACAATTATACATTTGGTTTGCTGACCCCGATTACTGCTAATATTACCTAAACCTTTGATATTGTCTACATGCATCTTGGCAAAACATCTTGTCCTAAAATAATTTAATACATGAAAAGAAAAACAAAACTACTACCATATTCTCAACTATTCTCTCTTTGATTCTTATTGATGTTTGTTTTCATTTTTATTCATATAATAGTTCATTTTAAATTACCTCAGTATATAAATAATACACAAATAAAACACAGAAAAGGTTTTAGAAATATGTATAACCAAAGTAATTTTCACATATTTTAGAGAAGAGTTAGAATCTTATTCAAATTTCAAAATTTGGTCTATACACTTGAATTTCAGAATTTCTAGTTATTAGGTCACCAGTAGTAGTTTAATTGATTAAGGCAATCCTCTGTTTTTTTATAATTGTTTATTACATTTAAGAGAGACACATTTCCTTGCTTTCTACAAGAAAAAAACGAGTCTTAAAGGAAACTCTATTATGCACAGGAAATAGAGGAGAAAATCCCAAACATAATATCATAAAATGATCTTAGCTCGAACTTCTAAAGTCCTTTAATCAGAATTGGATTTTTACCTGTATGTGATGCTATGAGTGAGTGCCTCCCCACTGTCGAGGAAAAGGTGTAATGCGTGGATGACCTTGGAAGGCGAATACCATAAATGTGGTTGTTTAAGCCAAGCAGGATGTGATTCCATTAATAGATGCCTCTCGGCTCCTAGTGCCTTTTCAAAATTTATCATCTTGTTCCCTTTTGTAGTTGCAGACTCTGAACTGAAGGATGGATTTATATCAGGGAAATCTACAATGAAATCTTTGTTGTGGTCCTGTTCCATGTATTAAATCATATGTATGGATCAACAAGTGAAATGTATATGCAAAACATATGCAATTTAGTTTTTTAAATATTATGAAATAAATCAATAGTTGGTAAATTTATACTGTCAACCACAGTTGGTCACAGGAATTTGCCAATATATATAATTTTACACTCTCTTCAAAAATAGTATACAAATAGTGAGCAAAATTGTGACACCAATATAAACTCCCATTCTATCCTCTTAAGATTATTGCAGTGGTAACCCCTTTTGTTTCTTAAGACCTTGCTAAATTGTAGATGGTGGCAAATCAATCATTGTATATTATATAGCATTGCTTGTATGGCATCTTAAGCTTTACAATATATATCCTTATGTTAAACACATTTTGTTTCTACTCAACTCCTTGCTTTCTATTTTGCGATATACATGTTAAATTATGATATATTTTTTAAAAATACAATGTTTAATATGGTGTCACTTGATGCACTAAAGTTTAGTATCATCCCAGTGACTCCCAATCAGGGGTGGGTGCTTTTATAGAGAGAAGAATAGGAAGTTGATTATAAACATTATCTTTGAAATCCTAGCTAAATGACACTGCGCTGTCCCCTTCTAGGATAGGATTTAATAATATATAATAAACATAAATAAATAAATAATACTATAATTCAATATATAACAAAAGAATATAATCAATATAATATAATTATATTATAATATAAATAAATAATAATAATAAAATCTTGATATTAATATATTGTTAAAATAATATAATAATAATAATATAACTATAAATAATAATATAGTTATAATATAATAATATAATACAAATACTAAACTTGTCGACCTAATACATAGTCGAGGAAACTGACAACATAACAGTCCATGTGGGCGTATGTAGGCGGCCAAGTGTGTACGGGGGGAATCTATCTTCCTCTGGTTCGATGAAAGAAACCATGAAGGCATTTGCATAATAGGAAGTAGTGATTCGACACAACAATAGCAACGAGTTTCCTTACAGAGAGATCCATCATTCAAGGGAGAAGACTCGGGTATAATGATTCAGACATGACAACGGCAAATCATTGATTAGTAATGGGTCTGGCTAAGATTTATATGATCAACGAAACATAGAAAACATCGATTAATATTAATGAGAAGTCAGCAATGTGAGCAACATCTATTTGAGAGAGAAGATGATTAGTTCGATAAGAATCATTAAGTCTACAGTCAACAATATAGTTAGCATTGATTCAGCGATTGATCGATTTAAGGAAATGACAAATCATTAGTTATCAATATTACCGGAAAATTAAGGGATCACTTCCTAACCAGCACAAATTGATAAGCAAATGATTCTTATAAAGCGGCAGCAATTTGATAAAATAATAAGACAAGTAAATGCTTACCAATGATTAGTTACTCTAAATTAGCCTGAATTGTTATGAAGGATGATGGGAAAGGAGGCATCTTATGAAAAGATGTGATCTTTGCAGATTAGAAGCTATAAGGTCATTGATCATACGTCAGAAGGCATCAGGGAAAACACTTTTTGTCAACCACGCATTTATATTTGATCTGCTCAAACTGAGCATCTCTCATTCGATACTAACAGCTTGCAAGCGTGTAATCATAGATTGGAGACTTAAAAACATATACACCTCTAATTCTTTATTTGATATGTCGAGAGGACATCTACAATCTGGGCGAAACATCAATTACAAGTATTTCAACATAAATCCATAGTTGCTAAGATCAAAAGATACCGTCAAAAGCAATATTCGTATGATCGCAAGATCACACTCCAGATTGGGAATGACAACATAGTGACAATAGTTCCAATTCATTGTCGTATATAATCAAGGAATCATATTGGATAGAACAATCTAATTGTGTATGAAATTATCAATTTGAATTATAGCATTGATCGTCAATAGGAAAATAGCTATTGATATAAGATCAAACCCCATATCCATTGCTAAAGACATAATATTACATCTAATGCAAATATTTATATAAAATTAGTTCATTAGGCAAATATGGAGTTGTTCATCCTATGGGAGTAGTATTGGCAAATTAATACATTTTCTCTAAGAGATATCATCATTATAATTGCACGGTTATCAATCACATAAGTCTATAAGTGATATCTGTTGTGGAAACCTCCAGAGAAAAGAGAGAATTTACAGATTGGTCCCTATTCTCCAAGTTGAGAGCAAAGGGACATTATAGACACCAAACTATTCATGTCTACTTTTCCATAGATGAATGCTGATTATGTTATTCCTATCTTTGATGTCAGTTTGTGGTTTGATTCTTTCAATGTTGCGGCTTTGTTGTTTGTGTTCAGATCTTGTAAAATTAAAAGACACAAGATGTCACCTCCATGGGTGGGTGATTGAAATAAATGATAACAATTAGAATTGTCTTTCAAGAAACTGATTATTTTATGATATATGATTTCATTCCTAGGGTATCATTATATAAAGTATTTGGGGTAAATATGGGAGGGGAACATTGGCTGTTGAATCTGTCTTTTATATATAAAGGCAAGTTTATGTTTGAATTAATAATAAATAAATCACTGACTATATTATTATTGTTTATCTGTCCTTCTGAAGGGGAATATATCATCTTTTAATGGTTTGTGAACAACTCAAGCCATTGTCTTTGAGGTAGTGTTTCTATGTTTTCAATGTGTAGATTAATCGTAAGATTTCTTGGTTGAAGATTTGGTTTATTTTAGTTTCATTCACTGTTTCCTATACCAACCAACCTTTTTTCATTTTTTGAACACCAATTGCAGTTCCATTTCCATTAGTGTGGATTTTCAAGCGGTTTAGTGGATCCCATATTGTGATAATGGTGGTTCTGTTAAAATTTCCTTTGAAGTGTCAAATAAGTTCTATTATTTTTCTATCCATCTGATTTTCTTTAGAGCTTTTTTTGGGGGTTAGGCATTTTAAGATCAATGTTCCTCTTGTGTGTTGATGTTATAGCGTCAGGAGTTCTCTTCCCCTTCTAAGCAAATTCAGAGATAGAGCCAGGCAGGCTCTTTACAGTGGTATCAGAGCAGTTTTCCTGCCATCTTGTGGGGGTGATATTTATTGGGCTTGATTGTTTGACTTGAGTGATCAGCAATCTGGTTGTTTTTTGCAGTCATGGACAGATACAGGAAATCTAGTACTCATAGAAACGAGTTAGACAGTTTGTCTGAATTAAGAAAACAAACAAATGCCTTAGTTAAGGATATGGAGAAACAAAGGCAAACACTGGAAAGATTAAATGCACCACTTTTAAATTTGACAACTGTCGATAGGGCAGCAGATTATTTGGTTTTTTTGTTCAGTAGGATCTCTTCACAGAGAAGATATGAGGAGAGATGTGAGTATCATACAGGTGAGACATCTAGAAATCTCCATGATGAGTTTTCAGCAGTTGCTGATTTTGGGGGAGATGTTCCTGTACTTGGTGGACCATCCACTAGTCCTGTTTGCACACCATAGGGTGGAGATTCTTTATAGGGACATGTAGATGTGCCTGATGTTGTTGGGTATAATGCAAGGATGTGTTGGTTGGGAATTAGTTATATCCAGAGGCTAGGGAGTTGCGCACGGTTATCAACCGTTGCGTCCCTTCGGACCTTTATATACTTGTATTACCTTCGGGTAAAGGATCATCTATGCACGGAGAATGTTGTAATCACTTGACTTGAATGAATAAGAATACTTGTCATTTACTTTATATATATCATGTTCTGTGTATTCTGCAAGTAGACTAGGTTACCCCAGCGGGTAAACATTTGGCGCCGTTGCCTAGACGAACGCGGGAAGAGAGAACCGAATGGTGTACGGACACGATGGGGTTATCCGTGGATGAAATCAATCCCGAGGCGGACGATGCACGTACAGAGTTGTACGAAGGCGAAGACAACCAGACACACGAGTTCAGGATCCTCTTCTAGGCTGCAATTGAAACCTACGTCCGATGGGAGGCCTACGAAGCGGAAGTTCCACAAGTGCAGTGTGGTCGGCGATTGAGGCAAATCCCGCAGCCAACCGCTTGCTAAACCACCTTCCACGCCTGTTGGCACAAGTAACACTTGCACAATGCGCCCAACGGGAGGAGACTGTTCGAGAGGAACGTCGTCAGGAAATCCTCCGCGCATATGAGGCACGGGAACAACTTCGTCGCAAGGAGGAAGGCGATGGCACCCGGAGGGGACTCTGAGATGTGAGGACAGCAGAAGGGGAGGGAAGGACACAGAGAAATAAAACAATTGTAATGCAAGTCATTTCAATGACAATGATTGTAAATAAAACATGAATAAATAAAAGTGTACTTTTATTTTCAAGAAATTCTATGTTGATTATTGATGTGAAGAAAAAGCATTGATGCCCAATCAGTTAAATAAGAATAGGTATTTAGAAAAGGATCCCGAGGAAGAACAAGGTATTAGGAAAACAATACTCGAGAAACAGCAAGCCGAGCGAAGGGAGAGGTTCAAGAGACGTGTCGAAAGACTACCAGAGGGGGTAAGTGAAGGCAACGGTCTAGAGGAACCTAACTAGGAGGACGGCGGCAGTGACAATGAGGACTTGTTAAAAGAAACAAGCAGCTTGTTCGGGACCCTAACGTTAACCCCAAGAACAGAAGCCTGCAGGAAGGCGGAAGAGGAAGCCGAACGGAGGGAGTGCAGGGGTGGAGTTGCCGCAGAAAGTGTTGAAGTGACAGAAAGGCACGTGGTCCACACCACTCCGAGTAGTTCGGAAACATCAGTTAATCCGAAACCAACACCGGTTCAGCCTGCCGTACAACAGACACTTTCAGGAACCCAAACGCAGCAGGGAGCACACACCAACCGTCCACCACCAAGGACGAATATGGCTGGTAACAAGGATAGGTTACCCAAGTTCCACGGGGATGGAAAAGAAGATCCCCTTCGGCATTGCCACACGTGTCAAACAATATGGTCCGTGAATGGAGTCGCCGACCAGGATGAATGGATGAGACAGTTTCCAGCAACCCTTTGAGGGGTAGCAATCGACTGGTATTCCGACCTAGACAAAACCGCAATGACTACATGGGACTTGTTAAAGAAAGCATTCGAAAAGGAGTTTCGGCTCCTCCGCGACGACAATGAAATTGTCTCGGAAATATATGGGACGAAACAAGGGAAAAAAGAGACTGTGTGAACTTACGGCCACCAGCTAAAAGAACTCGTGGGAAAAATGGAGAGTCAGCCAGCCGACGGCTTAAAGAAGAGATGGTTTGTCGAAGGGCTACAATCACACCTCCGGAGGAAAATGAAGATAGTTCCTCCAACCTCGTATGACGACGCATACAACCGGGCAATGGACTTGGAAAGCGAACAGAAGACGTCGAAAAAGAAGAAAACCCAGTCGTCGTCTTCGTCAGAGGGGGACGACACTTCAGGGGATGATAGCGACAGTGACGGTAAATCAAAGAAAAAAGTCACGGCATTACAAAAAAACATGGAGCGAATGATGAAAGAATTTAAGTCAATGAAGGGAACCATAGGACGAAGTGACGAAGGGGAACTATGGTGTACGGAGTGCAAGGAAAAGGGACACACGAAGGGCTCATGTCCGAGAAAATCATTTTGTGATATTTGCCAAGTCATGGGCCATTCCATCAAGGAATGCTCATACAACATGAAGACAAGGGGCCCACAAGTACTATTTACACAAGAACAACTAACCACCTCTGGGGCAGCCAATGCAGCATAGCAAACGAACAACAATGCATCATCCAGTGGGTACAGAAACAACCGACGTGGAGGAAGAGGTAACAATGATAATAGCACCAGGAATCAGATACAATATGATCCCAAGGGAAGGTCGATAATCGAGTGTCGGGCATGTAGCCAGTGGGGCGATTTCGCTCGTGACTGCGAGAAAGGCGACACACCCCAGAAGATGTGCTGATGGTGCGACCTGGGAGATCATGAAGATGCCACCTATTCGAAGCCTGGAGTAAACTACTTGCACATAGAGGAAGAACGAGTCCTGGCTATTACCCGAAGCCAAACAAAAGAGGCACGGTACCCTCATCCTCCTATAGAGAAACAACGACTACAAGAGGCTCGGGAGGAGATTGGAAAAGCCATGAAGGACGCATGTAAACAGGCTAGCACCTCCAGACGGACAGAAGCTGAAGACAATATACTTGGACAAATATTACAAAGGAGATACCAGTCAAACTTCAAGACCTCCTTCAGACCCTGCCTTAGTTGAGGGCAGCCGTACTAAATACTTTCTCCCTACCTGACACCACCGTTCAAATGGAGACTACGGAGACTACACAATCAAATATTCCTGGAGGGTCAGCAACGGATCCCATGTTGCTCGTAGTGGATAACGGACGACACCCGGCAGTTGTAGAAATGGGTATTCTTGGGATGATACTGACATACACCGTAGTGGATGGCGGGTCCGGAGTAAATGTTCTCCCGGAGGAGACATGGAAGAAACTCGGAAAACCTACCCTATGGCCTCCAACCTTCAATCTATTGGGCGCAAATCAGAACAGGATCAAACCTCTAGGGACGCTAATGGCTCAACAGGTAACATTAGGAACACAACCGTTCACATTGGACTTCGTGGTGATTCCGCTAAAGAAAAGAGGATACGATGCCATCTTAGGGAGAGGATGGTTAGTCACGACGAAGGTTAACCATAACTGGAAGAGGCACTCTCTCCATGGAAAGCAGCGGGCGGAAATATGCCGTTGACCTCCGTACCCAAATGGTGAGCGAAGAGATACTATCTTCTTCAGGATCGGAATCCGACGGGGAACATGACCGACAAGACGAAGGGGGAATAGAGCCGAACGACCAGGGTGTCCTGGAGTTGGGAGAATGCTCCGACGACGAGACGAGCTCACTGAATGGGCTCTTCCATTGGCAAATGGAAGACTATGAGCTCTTTCATACATACATGCTACAGGTGGAGGAAGAGAACGAAGTATTTCCACCAAAATATGGGGAATACAAGGGGGGAGAAGCCCACGTCAACGACAGCCCAGCCCACCAATTTGACACCGAAAAACCCATAAAATACGAGGAACCACCCCTACAGACGGTTAACCTCGGGGATGAAGAGAACCCGCACAACATTCTTGTAGGTGATGACTGGGACCCAGTACTGAAGACCACAGCATTTAAAATCTTCATGGAATACAAGGATGTCTTCGCCTGGACTTACAAGGACCTAAAGGGGGTCCCACCCGAACTGTGTGTACATCGCATCCCGTTGGTACCAGGAGCCGTACCTGTACGAAAAAGACCGTATAGGATGAACAAGAACTACACAGCGAGAGTAGATGAAGAAATCCAGAAGATGCTGGAAGCGGGTATTATCTTCAAGGTACAGACGAGTGAGTGGGTATCCCCCATAGTAGTATCACTGAAAAAAGATACCACCCAAATACGGATCTGTGTTGACTTTCGATGCCTTAATGCAATCACCGTGAAGGACCCCTTCCCCATTCCGTTCACAGACACAATCCTCAAAGAGGTGGTGGGGCATGAGATGTACTCCTTCATGGATGGATTCTCTGGGTACAACCAGATTTGCATTGCGGAAGAGGATAAGTTGAAAATGACATTCGTGGTCGAGGATGGAGTATATGCATATAACCGAATGCCCTTCGACCTGTGCAACGCACCTGCGACTTTTCAAAGAATTATCCTTCACATCTTCGACAAGATGTCTGTAGGGAATTTTCGAGCCTTCCTGGACGATTGGCTCATCTTCAGTGGCGAAGACACACATCTAGTAGCACTACGAGAATGCATGGAAAGGTGCCGCCGAGCAAGGTTAGCACTTAACCCGAAAAAGTGTTGATTCATGGTTCCACAAGGGAATCTTTTGGGTCATATTGTGTGTAAAACAAGGTTAAAGACCGATCCAGACAAAGTCCGAGTCATAGTGGGGTTGGAGGCTCCTACGGACGTAACAGGAGTAAGATCCTTTCTGGGGCACATCGGCTACTATAGGCGGTTCATCAAGAACTTTGCACAAATCTCTTGCCCCCTTGACAAGTTGACACGGAAGGGAGAGCCATACGTATGGGGTACAGAACAAGACATTGCCTTCTCAGAGCTGAAGACAAGGCTAGTGGGGGCACCAATTCTGGTCTATCCCAAGTGGGATAAGGAGTTCCATGTCCACGTTGATGCTTCCAACTTTGCAATCGGTGCAACCCTTGCTCAGGTTGGCGACCATGGTCTGGATCACCCGATCTATTTCGCCAGTAGATTATTGTCAAAAGCCGAAAAAAACTACAGTACCATAGAGCGGGAGGCTCTCGGGATGATATATGCCGTTCAAAAGTTCAGACACTACCTCCTCGCAACACTATTCACATTCTATGTGGACCATCAAGCATTGATGTACCTAGTCAATACGCCGATCATCCAAGGCAGGATAAGCAGATGGCTGTTATTATTACAGGAATTCACAGTCAAAATCATAGTGCGACCGGGAAAAAGCCACGTGATTGCTGACCATCTCTCTCGACTCAAGTCCGAGGAACCGCCAGAGGGAGTTAATGATGACTTTCCGGATGCACATCTATTCCGCATTGCAATCTTGCCAGCATGGTACACAAGCATTGGCAAGTACCTCTCGACCTCACAGTTCGCGAGGGAGATGCCACCAGGAGAACGAAGAAAATTAGTACTACGAAGTAGAACATTCCAGCTTATAAATGGATTATTATATAAAATGGGACCAGACCAGGTACTCCGAAGATGTGTCCTGGAGGAGGAAATTCAAAGTGTGCTACGGGAGGCACATGAAGGTCCAGCAGGCGGGCACATGGGACCCGACACAACAGCATGAAAGGTGTTGTTGGCAGGGTTGTGGTAGCCCACGCTACACAACGATGCCCGAGAGTGGGTGGTAGGATGTGACACCTGCCAGAGAGCAGGGAAGCCATTGAAACAAGACTTTACGCCTTTACAGCCCTCCCACGCACAAGAGCTTTTCGAAAGATGGGGCTTGGATTTCATTGGACCCCTGAAGGTAAGTAGAGCTCGTAGATGCCGGTACATTGTGGTAGCCACTGAATACATGACTAAGTGGGCGGAAGCACGGGCCTTGCCCGATAACTCAGCCTTGAGCACGGCCAAGTTCATCTATGAGCAAATCATAACACGGTACGACATCCCAATGTAGTTAACTAGTGACAGAGGGGGTCACTTCGTTAATCATGTCATCAAACTATTAACAACGGAGTTCAAGATTTTTCTTTCCTTGTCTAGCCCGTATTACCCTTGGGCCAACGGGCAAGCCGAGGCCACCAATAAGATAATAGTCTCCATCATCTATAAGTTGTGTGGCGTAGAGGAGGAGGATTGGGAAGAAAAGCTCCCCTCAGTGTTATGGGCCTATCGAACAACTTACAAAGTCACCACCGGACAGACGCCCTTCCAACTGATGTACGGACAGGAGGCGGTTGTACCAGTAGAGTTCATGGTGCCAAGCTTGCGAATAGCTGTGGAGAATAGGCTTGGGGTTATGGGAAGCCTCCGAGAGAAGTTGTATAACCTAAACAAGTTAGATGAACGTCGTCTAATGGCACAATGGGCAACAGAGGTGGCGCAACTGTGTCGGAAGGCGTGGCATGACAAACATCTCAAACGCGTTCAGTTCACACTTGGCCAACTCGTACTTAAATACAATGGCAAGAATGAAATTAAATCGGGAAAGTTTAAAGTAAAGTGGTTAGGATAGTACCGGGTCAGATAGGTCGGTGACAACGGGGCAATTAAACTGTGGACTCTCGACGGCAAGGAAGTCCCGGACACAATAAATGGATCGAAACTGAAGACGTACCATGAGCGAAGGCAACGCAACTACCCACTAGTCAACGAAGACAAAGTATAAAAATAAAATAATAAAACAATTAAAAAAAAAGAGGAAAAAGTACCGTACGACAGATGGTCGTACGAGCCCACAACACCACCGTACGGCAAATGAAAACAGTCAAAACAACTGTACAGGGGATGACCGTACGGGCCCCCAAACACTTAAACTAAAAAGAACCGAGACCGTATGGCTTACAGATGCGCAGCGCACAAGTTAGATAAGACCGTACGGGCACAAAAAGCATAAATCCCTGCAAGTCTCGACCAAACAAAAGTTACACAGCCGTACGGGCTATACGGCATATCATTGGGCAGGTGCACGAAGACCATTGCGAAGGCGTATAGCTCCAAAGCACAAACACAGTTAAGACTTTCTACATGCCGCATTACGCGATCGAGTTACTTCTAGACGCATTAGTCAAACAGATCCCGGAGGCCACTTTGTCTAGAGAAGTTAAACCAGGGCCCTTGGCCCCAGGTGAGCCTCCCATTATGTGCTGGAGACACTTGGATGTCCCAACTGGTCAGAAGGCTCTCCCAGGATAGAAGCGACAAAGGCAAACAGTCTCAGAGTCTGCATCGGAGGACATAGACAGCGGGCGAGAGGCGACATCCGAGAGTGACAGGGATGAGGATACAGCAGAGGGTGACCCCACGGAGGTGACTGTTACCATAGACACGCCTACACCGGTGCTATTTACCCCACCAATGCACTCTGAGACTGCACATTTGACTCCCACAACAACATTAGGCACACAGACTACCCCCGCTTTTGGTCAGTTGAGGACACCAGTCAACATGACCCCATAAGTGGTCCCGAAGGCATTACCCTCAGTGGAGACAGAGGTGGGAGGAAACAGGATAGAGGAGTCGGTTCCGCCCGTGCGAGAGGGCCAAGTCCAATTGGATGTGGTTGGGACGGATGCCGTGGTGACTGTTGACAGGGCTTTGTTGGATCCACCTCTAGCCGATCCTTCCTCCATTGAGGGCATGTGTAGTTGGCTTAGCCAACGATTTCAAATGGCTCCGTTGGCCCTAGTAGGCACGACATTTCTCTCTCCTAGACGGGAGGTATCCCCGGAGGTGATTGATCTGGATGCAGTAGCATCCCCTACAGCTGATCACACGATGCACTTGGCAGAGGAGGTTGCACAGGATGTAGGCAAGGAGGTGGGACATGTTGCACTGAATGAGGGCACAGAGGTCGGACACTTCGGGGAGACGAGGTCTGTAGTCACAGAGGGATTGGGGGAATCCTTCATTCAGCCCCTAATGGAGCCTACAGAAGACATTGAGGCATACCTCGCAGATATGGTAGCCCGTGGCCGTCAGGTGATGGCTTCTGCGCAGTCTCGGGCTAGGGAGAGTGTTGTCGCCAACTTGGAGGGACTATTGACTTTTGTTCGGGTTGGTTGCCCCATAGCTTTTGCAGCCTGTTTTGAGGCAGGTGGATGGCCCACAATCGAGACAACGGAGATGTTGACAGCTTGGGCAGTTACAGAGCCTGAGGTAGAGAGTCGTGTAGAGACTCTAGTACGACAGATAGAGCAGACCTTCAGAGAGAGCTATTATGCCCAGAGGCGTACAGAGCAGGTTTCGGAGGGACGGGAGATGGCACGAGTGGCCGCGCAGAGTGCTCGGGAGGAGCTGGCCACCCGATTAGAGGCCATTGAGCGGGACCTGGCTCAGAGTACCGAGGAGTTGGCCTGCCAGCAGGCCGGTTGGGCAACAGAGCGCTGTGAGTTGGTGGCGTAGGTGGAAGCTGCCAGGACAACGCAGTTAGCTATGGAGGCACAAATTGCGAGGGAGAGACTTTCTTTTGAGCAGCAGCTAGAGGAGATAGCCATAGAACGGCGTGCCTTGGATACCTATCTCACCCAGGCTCGAGAGACAGCGGACCAGAAGGAGAAAGAGTTGTTGGAGGCTGCCATGATGGTTAAGAATGCCCTGGAGCACCGGATGGTTGCAGAGCGGGACTTGAAGGCTCGGACAGAACAAGTCTATGCATTACGAGCTCAGTTAGCATCTTCCACCTCTTCAGGGATGCTTTCTCAGACCCCTTCTTCTCAATTGTGATTCTTTGGTTATAGTTACATTTGTCCCCATTTTGTTGTGAAGTCGTCGGAGACGACTCGTTTTTTTTGGGAGGGATGATGTTGTCGGGTATAATGTAAGGATGTGTCAGTTGGGAATTAGTTATGTCCGGAGGCTAGGGAGTTGCGCACGGTTATCAACCGTTGCGTCCCTTCGGACCTTTATATACTTGTATTACCTTCGGGTAAAGGATCA
Organism: Thuja plicata; assembly: GCA_018584345.1. NCBI lineage: Eukaryota > Viridiplantae > Streptophyta > Pinopsida > Cupressales > Cupressaceae > Thuja > Thuja plicata. Next base: position 826,532 of record MU225649.1, on the reverse strand, counting down.
TCTATGCACGGAAAATGTTGTAATCACTTGACTTGAATGAATAAGAATACTTGTCATTTACTTTATATATATCATGTTCTGCAAGTAGACTAGGTTACCCCAACGGGTAAACACTTGACTTGTTGCCAGATAGTGGTACTGAGTTTCAACATCCTGACCCTACCAGAGTTAAGGACATGGATTAGGTTGGTGACATGTCTACTGCCATTGATGGACGCCTTGCATCAGTTGGTAGCACTATCAACAATACGGGGTCTGACTTTCCGGACACCAGTTCTTTATGTGAGCCTGTCATTGATACCGTGGATAGGGGAGAGTAGAGGATGTTGTAGATACCACTTTGGATTTTGACACCATAGATGATGGTGTTATCTTTGAGGACTACGAGGAGTATTTGAGCTCTGACAGCTTTGATGTTTATGACAGTTGTCGCAGTGTGGAGTCAGTATAGGAGACTGTAGCCTTTTCATGTACTGAGGATGTGAGCATGGAGTTACCTAGTGATGACTCTTAGGATTGGAGTGTTACGGATGAGTGAGGTAACATAGATTCATGCCACAGTATAGATGGTTCACGTGATGACATGGAGCCATGTATGCAGCGGGAGATAGCAGAGGGGTTTCAGATAGACGATGTTGATATTAGCATTGTGGATACCTTGGATGTTGAGTGTGAGGATGATGTGGGCTACAGTGTGTTTGGTTTTTTATATCCGACATTGGGTATTGACTTAGCGTTGTCATCTGGTGGTGTTGGGTCCCAAGATCCGTTTTTACTGGTTCTCACGGATGAGGATGGGGAAGCATATGAGTGGTAGGAGTTTGTTACAGCCAGGGCTTCAACTCCTTTAGATGAGGTTACTTCTTTGGTGACTCATGAGGATGAATCTACTTGCAGCGAATCATGCTTGATTTATCAGAGCCTGGGGGAGGATTCTGAGTTGTTAGTGAGGATGGGACCTAGGATCCGGATTGTCATGTGGTTACAGAGGACGAGGTAGCTTCGGATTGTGATGAGTTAGATTCAGCAGCAACTTCCTCGGGGGTAGATGAGGATGAGTCTGATGTCAGTACTTAGTTTGTAGATGTGTGCTCGGATGACAGTACACAAAGATACAGTGATCTTGAGGGGAGTTTGTTGGATACAACTTCCTTCCATAGTATGGACAGTGCAGTTGAGATTGTACATAGGAGACCCATTGTGCAGAGTCATAATGTGACTAGCCAGTTGAGAGTCGGTGAGAGAGACATTATTTCTACTCTTGAGCATTTCGATGCCGCTCGTCAACTGTTGGTTGTTTATGGTTGGGGTGCTCCTATGGCAGATGAGCACGGTGGTGGTTACCTTTCCCTAATAGAGATTCATTCTTTGCAGGAGGCTTTCAAGATTTTGAGACAGAACTATTTACAGTTGGTAGCCGACCGAGATCACCTAGTTGAGTGGGGGGAGTACGATATGAGGCTCTGATGGATAGAGAGGAGGTGAGTGATCTTACTCAGGAGCTCATTGCGACTTCTGAGGCTTTAGAGGGCACTCAGTTGGCTCTCCAAGAGTCACAGTTGCAGTTGGGAGAGGTGACTATGGAGTTGGAGTGGATTCAATCTTTGCCAACCATAGATCCAGTGAAGTTACATATAGTGGTGGTAGGTGATGAGTTAGCTTCCACAGTTAGCAGTGATGGATGTGTTGGGGACACGGTTACATCCATCGTTGAGACAGATGCAATAGATACAGTTGAGCTGTGTGCTTCAGTGGAGGACAACGGAGAGAGATTTGGGGTATCAAGTTCTCCAGTTATTAGCACGATGACAGATGATACAGACCAGGTTGTTGAGAGTCCTGAGGTAGCAGGAGTGGATTTGTTAGAGGGTTGTGTGCCAGTTTTTGACACTACTCCCTTTAATTCACAAGATAGGGACATGGTATCATCTGGTTTCGGGACTAGTTCTCATGATTTGTTTCCTTCTGTCGGAAGAAAATTTATTCCTTCGTCTCATAAAACTGATCATGATAGGCAGTTGGTACTGCCACAGTTTCCGAGGGATCACTTGTGGATTGTAGGGGAGCAGGTTGATGCCGCTTCTTATAATTTCTATTGCACGGAGTCATTTATCGAGTACTTGCTTGAGAGTCTGGTTTTGCCGGAGGGACCCTTCAGGATTTCTGAGGGTACACTTATCTGGGGTTCTCGCAGTATTCAATTGTTAGTGGGGAAGATTGTAGATACCTTAACTATCATGCTTCCTCATCGGGATTTTGTGGTTGGTTTTGCTGAGCGGGTTACTCGAGACCCTGCCCAACCAGTTGTTAGGAGTCAGAGACTGGAGCCCTCTATTGATTCTCAGTTGGTTTTTGATGAGCCTCTGACATGGATTGGAGCATTTCACCATGATTACACTGTGAGGAGCGCTCATCATTTCTCTTTCGACCCACCGGTTGAGGACTTGTTTGCGCGTCAGTGTGGGTTGGCTCCAGAGTTGTATCATCCTTATTGGAATGGGTTTTCTCCATCTACAGTTGATGGTGTTCGTTACTGCAAGTTAGCAAGAGGTGACTTGCAGGGTCAGTACATCCAGGATGGTTTTACAGTGGATGAATATCTGGATTAAGGAAGTACTCAAAGCAGATTGGCAGGGTGTGTAGGGAGTTCTGATCATTTAGATGGTATTGGATATCCATTATTCCTTGTTATGGATGGCTGTGAGTTTCATCTTTATTGGGATCCTGGTAGTGACAGGTTTGGCACTGCAGATTTTGTGGACAACCATGGTTGGCATGATGACAGTGTGTTTTGGTTAGCTCAGTGGACGGTGATTTCATCACAGGAGTTTGCAGGTGATCGCAGGGACATTACAACATTCTATCCTTGGGATTTGGGTGGACTTTCGTGTTTTGTTTTATGAGATTGCTTGGGGACAAGCAATTTCAAGGAGGGAGGACTGTAATGTCCCCATTTTTAGGCGCATGGGATTAGCTTATTTCTGTGACCCTCGTAGGGTAATCGGGATGTTGGAGGGGGTCGTGTGAAAGAGCCAGTGGTCAGTTTCCACTCTGGAGGTCTGGGATGTTAGGATTGCTCTTCGTTTGGGTCAGATTGAAAGACTTACTATTTATAGTGAGTGTTTATTTTTGGTGATCGTCATGATTGCTATTTTTAGCAGGGCGCCTGTGCATTGGTAATAGTGGAGTTGTGGATTCATTTGTAGAGCTTTCAGTTTGAGGGACTTACTATTTTTAGTAAGTCAATTTCTGGCAGTGTCTATTTTTAATTAATTATATTTTGAGCTTTTTAATAAAGTCAAGTCATTAATTAGTTATAATGACTTGTATTTAAATGCTATATCATTTAATGTGACGAAATATAATGAAGTATTATATTTCAATTAAAAGGTTATGCAAGGATAATGTCTTTAATGGCATAATCATTTTAAGTTATGCAATATGTGAAGGAGAAGCTGAAAAGTTTCGAGTCCTATTGAAGAAGTTGATTTTAATTACTTAAGGATTTCGAAACTCATTATCAGATATCTTTTGATCATTTATGAAATTGCTGAAGTTCGAAACAAGGGTTTGTGGAATGAAATTTACCTTGCAAAGAATTGTAAATTCTTTGTTTGTTTCCAGCAATTTGAATCAGCGTTGATGCTCATGAATTGTGTATGTTGCGTCTGATCTTGGAAGCCGTGTGAAGCCATTAGGAGAAGTAGAATTTGCATGTTGAATTTGTTGAAGAATGTAGAGTGGACAAAAACAATTAAAGGATATGTGAATTGCCGGAGGTTGACGTGGGGAATTGTGCAAGCATCCATTATCTTCTTTTTCAACCGCGGACGGCATTGGTGGAGATCAAAACACAAAGGTTCTATATAATAAATTGATGAGTTGGTTTCAAATCGCATTGTATGATTTTCAATTATGATTTAATAAAGCTATTCAGTGTTGTTACAAGAATAGATTTATTGCTTTCAATTTGTAATATTATTGTTCTTACCTGGAGAATTATTTTAAAAATTCATATCATATTACAAATCCAAAACGAATTAAAATTTTGCAAGCAAATTAAGAGATAGAGCCAGGCAGGCTCTTCACAATAGTTAAGTTGTTTCTGCTTTGCTACGTCTGATAATTTATGAATCTTACATCTGATTCTCTGACAATGGTGAAAGATGCCCATCTTATAGTAAAGATAAAAAAGAAATTTACTAATGCTTATTCACTTTGGATATAACATATTGTCATATGGTCTTCATTCTATGTTTACATGTCTAGGTGGAAGTGTCTTCAAATGTCCAGAAATCAGATATAAACATTTCATATACACAAAGCAAGGGACTTTAGAAAACATCTCCAGCCTAGCTTAACTCTCAAATTAAGTTTCAAGAAAAAATATCTTAGTAATATACACCCAAAGTCTTATAATTGTTTTCTTATGATAGCCTATTCATTAACCACCACAAGTCAACAAAAAAATATGCAAGGGGCATTAAATATGTAAAAAACTGGAAACCTAATTCAGTTGTTTGAGAATAATTTGTTGAGAACTCTTGATGTTCCAAGTTAGAAAAATGAGCCAATAGGCTCACTCATACTTGGAATAGGCAAGGTAATTGCACAAAACATCCAAATGAAATATAACCTTATGTATGATATGCTTTGCATTCATTAACGCACTAAAATGTGTGTAGGTGAGAAATCCAAATAAGAAGACATCAACTTACCTCAATTCCATCAGTACAATTGTAGATAGTTTGATGTAATATATTCCAGGCTTGTTCTAGTTTAGGTACAACCTTTCCATAACGTCTATTGGAGTAACTCTTTAGCCATTCCTTCAGGAATTAAAAAAAGATTGCATTAGATTTTGAGTGGTTAGTTGTCATTTTCCTCATTAGCTATTCATCCATCCTTGCACGAACTCATGATTCGGTAAACTCTATTTCATAATATAGCATCCATACATTATCACTTTGTTGTAATTAAATCAACTAAATCTCGTTGAAACTTGAACATAATCTAAAAGTGAGCTAAAAGAAAATCTGATATTCATCTCCATGGATTTAGCCAAGGTTAAAATATTGCAACGGTTTTTCTGATGTGCATGTTTGCAAATCAAAGGTATATTGTCAAGTCAGTTTTTAAGCTTTTACAAGAAAATTCTACAATGAGAATGTGTATAGCTAACACATTTTACAACCATTGGAATGCTAGATAAATTTCCAAACATTTCTTAAGTTTTCACTCCTAGTGATCCCACATCTTCCATTTTTGTCCCTGTCAAAGGCAGGAAAACTATTGTTTTAATTATTTTTTCTAGAAAACCATGCAAATGCAAAAAATATTTTCTGTTAATCTAAAATCTTCAAATTATTTGCATTTTTCTCTGCAAAATAGCTGCAATCCCATTTTCTGACTTGTGTTGAATTTCCTCACTGGTTTTCAAATTTTTTATTTGTATAAATAGTAGGAAAAAATCTTGTTAAACAAAAGAATCAGCAGCAGGAAAAACAAAACCACATACTATAGTGTTTGAAGTGAGTTATTTACTCCTTAAGGAGAAACACTTAACCAATTTCTAATATTTTGTTATTTTTCCCTGCTACACCTATTATTTTTGGAAAAAAAACTATTTGTTTGACACATGAAACACATATGTCTACCCCTTGATCTCTGAGGCAGCTATAAAAGTCTCTTTCTGATGCATTAGAGATACATGTTCTTTATAGGTTTTGTTTAAATACTTGTCCTCTCCCTGTGCAAGCTATATTGCATTTTTCACATTTCATGAAACACAAAAATAGCAGTTTTCAAGAAGACTTGATATTACAGTTCCCAAGTGGTGGTAGAGTCCTCCATTCTATCATCCTTCTTGCCATGGCAGATTGGGAGGACATGATGAGAAGGTCTTATCTTGCACTATAGCTGCAGCTAATGATATCATACCTTCCTTCGCCTAGCCTGCAATAGATGAAGGTTCTTGGATTGGATTGTAGGGGTACAAGTTACGACCTCTCAAAAATGGTCAGCAATGGTCTTTGGACAACAACTTGCAAAAGTACAGGTTCCATTGTGCTTCCAGGCTCTCCCTTGATCTGTAACTTGCAATATTGTTGTTTTCTGTTTATCCTTTTTCATGACTTGTTTATGGCTAGGGCTAGGGCAATTTTGTAGGTTATGTTTGTTCATTTAAAATCTTTAATCCATTCCTGCATGTCTGCTTCTTGTCTATTTCTTGAGATAATGAAACCACTCCTCCATAACTTCCCTGGCTAAGTGGGCAGAGGTGTCATGGCTGATACTCAGCAAAAAGCCCCCCTTCCATTATGATTTGATAGATGACCATGCATTGCAAGGCTCATGCGTGAAATGTAACGATTGCAGGACATGCATAAAATGTGCTTGACAAAAAGGCTTTAAAACCTTTCAAGCAAATGCAATTGGCATATCTAAAGTCAATATCCACAACTTTTCCTGGCATTCTTCCAATCTATGGAAAAACTAGAGCAATTGAATAAGACACACACATCCGTCATAGCGTAATTAAAAGTGAATTTCTGTCAGATATTGTGGTTGCAAGTACCCTAGAGGTCATATATGCAAAATAAAAAATCATACAAGACACCTGAGCTGTTTGGAAAAATTCCTAAAAAAAAGTGGTCTCATGAACTGTGTAATGAGCCCAACCTAGCTCTTCCTCAATTTCTCTAATGAATTCCAATTTCTTTACCAATAGGAGAATTAGCGTGGTCTTTGCATATAAATTTCATCAATCATGCTATATTAAATGCACAAAAAAATAATACTAGATCACATGCTGTCATTAATTTGTCCCATTCGAAACTTATTATTTAACCCTTAAGAAAATTACAAGACAACATTAAGTGGCACCTGGTCATGCTGCTGGTACTTCACGTGCTTTTGGAAATGAATGCTAAATGACTGATAGCCCACGTTGCCTCTGAAGAGTGTATGCCAATGCACTTGTCTCCAAATGTGATTAGTAATCAGTCACCCGTGGCAGCAGTAGGAGGACAAACATTAATACCCGCGGCTGTGTTAGGAAGGTGTTTTACCACCTTACGTGCTGGCTGTGAAGGTCGTGCATGATTGCTTCCACCCGCGGCTGTGCTCACATGACACGCGGTATATATAGACCGCGGCTTAACATTGCAGTGCTGGCGTTAAAGAATGTGGCCCAGCTATCACCCAAGGCGTGAGTGTATGCAGCTACGCTGGACAAGACATTCCCCAATATCATATGCAGCTCAGTAGAGATGCCTAGCTGCCTCTCAAATTAACTTGCTCCAGCCACAACAACCTCTTATGTAGGTCTCAACTCAACTCGCTTCCAGTCCAGATTTCAGAACTCTCTCCAGTTCGTATACATCACGAAGGAGGAAAATTAAATGCACTCGATTATACAACAGCAATCGATTGATGATTAGCTCAAGAAGAATCAATCTTCGAGAAACTAATTTAACCCTTATACTTCAGCAAGGGCACAAATTTCAAAATACCAGGAACAATTCCCAATGCCAGTTTTATAAAATATATTCCATGATTAGCTTCACAAATGAGCTTGTATTATAATACCTCGGATGCAATAGTTACCAAAAATTATCATCAGTTAACCATTCATTATAATATCAACTTCTTAAATCATTATAATAATGAAGTATTATTATTATAATAATATAACCTTTTATTAATTAATAACATGTCGTTATTAATTAACACCATTAATTATCAAATATGATTTGGATGATGATTCCTGCATCTCCTGCTGAAGCGGCTGATCTCATGGGCTGTAACTGCACTGCCAAAAATAACAACTGCCAAAAATAGACTTGCTATAAATCAGAGTAACGAGAATCGCGCGTGAATCGCAATTCGATTCACCCTCCCCCATTTTTTGGGAGCCGGTGAATCAGATCGGCGGTTTTTTGGCATGAATAGCCTGAATCGCCATGTGTGAACCGGCATGAATTGGCCGTCAAGTCAAAAAAATTTAAAAAACACTTGTTTTTTTTTATCTTTTTTTTTTTGCGTCTTTCATCTTACATACATTTATGATTTGATGTCTTATGGAGCTGAAAAATAACTCTCGATGCCTTATAAAATAATTACAGTCGGTTGAGCTTTCGGGGGCGCTGCCCCTAGACCCCGCAAGGGGCGCTGCCCCTTGACCCCATCTTGGGGGCTTTGCCCCCAAACCCCCATTTAATAATTTAGGGTGCAAACTGTGCCGATAAA
>MU225649.1:770530-816336 GCA_018584345.1 Thuja plicata | reverse complement strand
ACTCAACTGCACAAGTATCCGATGGGAGTGAGCCTGTACCTCCAATGCTAGAATCAAGGGTGGATGTATCCCCAACACCCTCACATCCAACAACCCCAACTGTGGACATCATCAGATCACCAGACACGACAATATGTAACTGCACTGGATCTAGTGCTGGTGTAGACTGAAGCTGCTCCAGTTTGACAGTCACCTCTTCTAATTGAGCCTGTGACTCCTGGAGAGCCAACTGAGTGCTCTCTAAAACCCCAAAAGTCGTCATGAGCACCCGAGTAAGCTCATTCACCTCCTCCTCTCTATCCAAGAGGGCCTCATATGCTGTACTCCCCCACCCAACTAGGTTATCTCGGTCAGCTACCAACTGAAAATAATCTTGTCTCAAAATCCTGACAGCCTCCCGTAAAGAATGAATCTCTGTGGGGGACAAGTAACAACTACCATGCTACTCATCCATAGGAGAACCCCATCCAGGAACAGCTAGCAGCTGTCGAGTAGCATCAAAATGCTCAAATGTAGTAACAATATCACGCTTGTTGACTCTCAACTGACTAGTCACGTGATGACTCTGAATAGTCGGTCTCCTATGCAACACCTCTGACATGCTGTCCATACTGCAAACAGAAGTGGTACCCAACGTACTCCTCTCCAAAACACTATTCCCCAGTGTACTGCCAACTAAGCTCTGTGAACTGACAACTGAACTCACATCCTCAAACGAAGTACTACCATCTGACACATCTCTGTCAAACTCCTTTGTACATGAGGAAGCTTCTATAGAGTCTACCTCCTCAACACTATCAGTTGTCCCATCCTCTGTAACCTCTGAGTATTCCAGCTCTTGGGACCGATCTGCACTCTCCAACAACTCAGAGTCCTCTCCCAGGGTCTGATATAGACATGACTCACTACTAGTGGAGTCATCTTCAGGAGTCACATAAGAAGTATCAGAAGCAACCCAAGATGCTAGTAAAGGCTCTACCTCTTCGGGTGTCCCGGACTGAACCTCATTTGACTCCATACTAACCAATGGATCTAGGTCATGCTGGCATGAGTCCGTGTCCATTGTCTCGAACTGAACACTAGTATCATCACACACGGACTCCATGCTCAAATCCTCAATACAGGAGAATACTGGCATCTCCTGTACTAACCCCATCTCGGGACTGCCGCTATCCAGATCTGACTCCATCTCCTCAAGGTAGTCCTCAAAAGTGTATCCTCCTCTGTCGATCCAGAGTCCACCATCATATCCTCCAACACTAAAACACTCCCACGGACAACAACCCCCTCAACCTCAACCATAGAACTATTCTCTTGGCAATCACAACTGGAGTCACTATCTGACTCGATAATGCAATCTAGTGTGGTACTGACATCTACTGCAGTCAACGTCTCCTGCTGTATCACTGGATCATCAACACCACAACAAGGTAGCTCCATGCTCTCGCCTATCCCACCTAAGGGGGGTGCTGCCTCTCGCTCCGAAGCTACACTACGACAGTTGACATATAAATCTCTGATAACAAGTCCCTCCTTGAGAGAATCAGGACCATCGGAGGCAACTACTGTATCAACTGTATCTGTACCAACTACAACAACTACTCAGAAAGCCTCAACCTGCTGAAGCTCAGCACTGTAGTCTACCACTGGTGCTGACACGTCCACCTTTCTATGTGTGGAGTGTTTATCATCAGATCCATGAGTAGGTGTCGTATTATATACCGGTGGATCTACATCTCGGACACCTGTCGGGGAAAACTCAAGCCTCCTACCCTGCGATCTCGATGTTGGTCTACTGAAAGCGGAAACCATATATCTTGCTGCCCTATCTACTGTCTCTGGGTCCGACAGTCTTTCCGCCATCCTCTGCTGATGAAGCCTAAGTCTCCACATACTCTCCATTAATGTATTTATTTTATTATTATTTCCAGCACTGTTGTGCCGGCTCCCAGAGCTAAGCCGCCTGTATCTATCCATAGCTCAAAATATGTGAGAGTGCTGGTCACTCTTAAATATAATAGCAGATTTGCATTAATAAATATTTTCCTACCCCATAGGTTGGCAAGGAACCGCTTTGATACCACTGTAATGAGCCCAACCTGGCTCTTCCTCAATTTCTCTAATGAATTCCAATTTCTTTACCAATAGGAGAATTAGCGTGGTCTTTGCATATAAATTTCATTAATCATGCTATATTAAATGCACAAAAAAATAAATACTAGATCACATGCTGTCATCAATTTGTCCCATTCGAAACTTATTATTTAACCCTTAAGAAAATTACAAGACAACATTAAGTGGCACCTGGTCACGCTGCTGGTACTTCACGTGCTTTTGGAAATGAATGCTAAATGACTAATAGCCCACGTTGCCTCTGAAGAGTGTATGCCAATGCACTTGTCTCCAAATGCGATTAGTAATCAGTCACCCGCGGCAACAGTAGGAGGACAAACATTAATACTTGCGGCTGTGTTAGGAAGGTGTTTTACCACCTTACGTGCTGGCTGTGAAGGTCGTGCGTGATTGCTTCCACCCGCGGCTGTGCTCACATGACACGCGGTATATATAGACCGCGACTTAACCTTGCAGTGCTGGCGTTAAAGAATGTGGCCCAACTATCACCCAAGGTGTGAGTGTATGCAGCTACACTGGACAAGACATTCCCCAACATCATACGCAGCTCAGTAGAGATGCCTAGCTGCCTCTCAAATTAACTTGCTCCAGCCACAATGACCTCTTATGCAGGTCTCAATTCAACTTGCTTCCAATCCAGATTTCAGAACTCTTTCTAGTTCGCATACAATAGCACGAAGGAGGAAAATTAAATGCAATCGATTATACAACATCAATCGATTGATGATTAGCTCAAGAAGAATCAGTCTTCGAGAAACTAATTTGACCCTTATACTTCAGCAAGGGCACATATTTCAAAATACCAGGAACAATTCCCAATGCCAATTTTATAAAATATATTCCATGATTAGCTTCACAAATGAGCTTGTATTTATAATACCTTGGATGCAATAGTTTCGAAAAACTATCATCAGTTAACCATTCATTATAATATCAACTTCTTAAATCATTATAATAATAAAGTATTATTATTATAATAATATAACCTTTTATTAATTAATAACATGTCGTTATTAATTAACACCATTAATTATCAAATATGATTCTGATGATGATTCCTGCATCTCCTGCTGAAGCGACTGATCTCATGGCCTGTAACTGCACAGCCAAAAATAACAACTTCCAAAAATAGACTTACTATAAATAGTAAGTCCCCAGCCAAAGCACTACGCAAACTGAATATCACCTGGAGTACTAACCACTGCCGATATTGCCTTGCCAGAAATGGAGTCTGACCAAACTGACTTACTAAAAATAGCAAGTCTGTCAAACTGGGACCCTCAAAACCCGTCATCAGCTCACGAGGGTCACAATGATGAGTTGACCAAGCCACTGTCAATATTTGCTAAAAAGGGGGTCATCACAAACTACAATGATTGTATTGCCTTTTTGGTTCAGTCCAAGCGACCTAGTGAGCCAAAAGACAATGGCAAAAGTGTCAATACTTATATTTGCTTGCTACTTAGCAGAAAAGGCCCAGGCCCCTGCAACATGCTAAAGTTTTGACTTTTGGACAAGTTCCACCAAAGATTACTTTTCATGGTAGCAAAACAGACAAGATTATTTTTCATTTTTCAAACTTATTTAGTGGCAATTCAAAAAATTTCTATCACGAATTGAGTCTAACTTATCACTTATGTTCGAAAAAGTGAACAAAAATTCAAATTTTGACATAACACGATTTGGTCCTGTTTTGTCATATACTTTGCTGCTTTCATGCACTCAACAAATTTTCGTTATTCCAAATAAATTTTGGGCTATAGAAGTGAACATACAAATCAGCTACATAATACCTTCCCAGCCTAAATACTGTTTTCTATTTGTCTTGTACACTATTTTTATTTATTTTTCATGCTAGAGCTGACTTTCACATGATTCTCTCAGGTTATCCTAGATTGAGTCTTCTATACTACTCTTTGATAAATTATTAATAGCTGGCATGCTGCCAAAACCTTGTAGCTTTAGGTTTACACCACTCTCATTGGGCAGGTCTGTAGATAGCATCTGAAATGACACTCTTCTAGAATAGCACCCTTCTAGATTCCATGTCCCAAAAATGTCTAAACTAATTTAAATTCAAATGTCATTGTTTAAACACTTGCCATCCAATGGTCAACCTAGATGTATGTTTATGCTTTTTGATTAGATACATTAAAATTCCAACTTGTCTTTCAATAAATGAAAATGGAAGCAAATGATCTATTGAAAATGGAAGCAAATGATCTACTTTTTTGTCGGGTATGTGTAATCTAGTCTACCCTAATGCTGTCAATTCTTGTTTGAGCATTGCTCGGGAGTTTACTGGTCAGCTTGTGAGGCAAGACAGTGGCTTCAACAATGCCAAGTATATTAGTGTCAATTTCTGCAAACAATTAATTAGGACACATTTTTAAAAATATAACGTAAGGTTAAACCATAGTTTGCAGACTCGGACACGGCAAGAACTCGACAAGAACTGGCAACTTAGAAGATACTAAAAAATAAAATTTCTTAAAAAAATATTTTGTTTTGCAAAATGCAATAAAAAAATGTATTAAATAAAAAATTTCCTTTTTCTTTTCTAAAGGGTAAATGCATGGTTTAATAGCAAAAATATTGTGAAAATGCATTTTAACCAAGATTTTACCCGTGTAGGCATTTTTACCCATGTTTTTCTTGTGTCTATAAAAACTCGCGAGTTAAACATGTAAAAACTCGTACAGCAAAAAAAATAGAGAGTACTTGGCAACTCAGAGAGAACTCAGAGTTTGTGAACTATGATGTAAACTATGCTGAGGTGTACACAGTGAACTATATGAATATGTTATGGGGTAGGGAGCTCAACACTCTCTTTACCACTTGTTTGTAGCAGTAAAGAGATTTAAGGATATAGGATAAAGAGTTCTTAAGAATCAAGATGCCCCAACTCACTTATTCTGCACAATTTTCCCCATATGGCTTGGCCCACTATAAAAACGATAGGTAGCTTATCATCTTCCCCTCTACCAAAAAGCATTATTTTTTGGTCAAATTGGTTGATGTGCTGATTTTACTTGTTCTATCAACACTCCTAAAGCCCCTCATAACTCTCACTCTGTCATACGAAACCTAGAACATTAGAAGTTGATTAATAAGTTGTCTGGAGGAAATAGCTCACTTCAAAAACTATAATAGGTGGTTTAATTTTTCCAATTTCGATTTCTGATTGCATGAGATTTATATAAAGTTATACAGTAGACCTATTTTTACTTGAATAGGTTTACATAGTGAGAAATGATTGGGTAGATATCTATGCAAAATGTGGAGGTCATGACAAGGTACTGAACTATTTAATAGAATGCCTCAAAGAAATAAAATCTCAGGCAATGCCATGAGAGGGACATGCACAAAATGAATTTTTACAAAAGGCTTTACAAACTTTCAAGCAAATGCATTTGGCAGCTATAAAGAAAAATTTCACAACTTCTCCCAGCATCCTGCCTGGCTATGCCAACATGAGAGCTTTGGAACAAGACATGGAAATCTATCAAGGGATAAAGGAAAGGGAACTTTTTCCAAACTTATGGTTGCAGCTGCATAGACATGTATGCAAAATGTGGAAGTGTAGGCAAGGCACATTAGCTGTTTGACAGAATTCTTCAAACAGATGTGTCCTCTTGAAATGCAATGATTGCAGGCTATGCACGAAATGGATTCCTTGAAAAGTTTTATAGACTTTCAGGCAAGTTCAATTGGCAAGTATAAATTCTTTGAGCATACCCATTAGTCCAAGAAAAAGTTTATCATCTTCATAGCTATGATTGTAAGTATCTAACATCATATTCTTACTCTATATCCAATATGTAAATATTCTATATTTCTTGGTTCCTGCTGGAGGCAAGAATACTGATGCATCTATTAGATTTTATTAGTCAGTAACATATGAACCAATCAGAGCAAAATTAATATAACTTGACTATTTTTTCCATTGTATATTTTTTCTCAAATTTGTTTCCAAAAATTAAAATTATTTTATCGATCATTGTATTGTATAATAGTTATGAACAGTCTTATTAATCTGATGGAAGCTATTGGGCTCATAATTAAGTATACTGTTGACATAATCTTTTTAAATCTGTTTATTTTGACTATAAAACAGTTAATAGTGCAGCCAATTGTTTTCATATCACATTTTGATTCTATTCATAATTTCATTGTCCAATTTTATAATGACATTGTCTTATATTTAAATGGTTATGGACCAATATTATGGAATGCAATTTTATAATGACATTGTCTATGAGAGACATGTCCATTCATGGGACATGTCTATTCATTAGAATTTTATAATGTTTCATTAATCAATCATATTTTAGAATAATATAAGTTTGCATAATATATATATACAAATACAATATATTATTATTAACCAATATCTAAGTATTATATGTATTCTAAATGATCATACGACTAAAGCTACAAACATTAACACTCCCTCTTAGCTAGGGAGGATGATCAAACTTAATGTGTGGTGGTCTCTCTTGAACCTCACCATAATTCCACAAAACATCAACACTCCCTCTTAGCTAGAGACGATAAAATCCATCAAGGTAATAAATCCATTAATTTTAAAAGAGAGGAGATATCACTTCACTGTGATATCAAGAGATATGGTATATGTAGGAATAACAAATCATGGGATATTCACCATAGCTCATTAATATCCATGGTATGTGCAATGACATTACATCTTATGATATCTCCCATATGGATGCTAAGTTTACATAGAGACATGTCACTACATGACATGTCTCATATGGTCCAATCAATATGTAATACTAAGTTCAGAAGGATCCTAATAAGATTCATATGGATACTCAGAAACCACATATCACATAACTCGTGATATATCTTCAAGTGCAAATCTAAACTTCATATAATTAAGAGATCATGGCTCATGTATAGACATGCCTCTATGTAGTAGAGTCATGTCTCTACATGAGACATGTCTCCCTCGAAATGTTTCATATAAGAGTTATCGTGGCACATATATATAATCTGTAGTACGTAACACATAATAATGTGTTATGATACTTACCAAGTATTGTAACACATATATTATTATGTGTTACTCATACCATTGTCTTATATATTAGTTACAACGATATCTAAGTATTATATGTATTCTAAATGATCATACGACTAAAGCTACAAACATTAACAATTAGAATTAGATGAAGGCTATGAAAGAAGAGTTGGATCAGATTAAGAAGAATCAGACTTGGGAATTGGTCCCAAGGCCGGTAGATAAGAATGTAACTGGAACAAAATGGGTTTTCTGAAACAAACTGGATGAAGGTGGATACATAGAAAGGAACAAAGCAAGACTTGTATGCAAGTGTTACACACAAGTGGAAGGAATTGATTTTGAGGAGACTTATGCTCCTATGGAAAGAATGAAGGGTATAAAAATGTTTTTGCCTTTTGCGGCACACAAAACCTTCAAAGTATATCAAATGGATGTGAAATCTGCATTCCTGAAAAGAAGTCACTCACATTAAATTGGTATTGCTCAAGGACAAGCAATTTTGGGGAAGGGCGGTGTGATATCCCATTATTTGGATCAAAAGAACATAAATGTTAATAAAAAGGTAAGGAAAATAAACATATCTTGTCATGTATATATATCCTACATAGCAGTTAGTTGTCATCATTTACATCTGCACTCTTAGAAGCATTCTCATAATGCCGTCATTCATGATGTATCCCCAAATACATGTGCAGCCATACACATACATACCTATGCATATACATATATACATGCATGCATACATACTTACACATACATGTACACATGCACATATGTACATATACACATATACATATACATACATGCATATATGCACATATACATGGCCACATCATACATGAGCACATCCATGTTGAGGTTATTGATATATGCATATATACATACATGCTATAATGTTCCATCATCAGAACATTCTAACATGTATGAATATATCCATACAACACTATGTTCCAGTATCATATTGAGAGATATCAGAATGGCTTCATTATGATCCATGATCGGGTGTCACTGTCGATCTATGAATAATCCACAATTCCTGATTAGTATGATTACTCATAATAATCATGAATGATTATTATGAGTATGTAATGTCCCCTTTTCGGGGCACATTATTTTGTGCCTTTTAGTTAGCCTTTTCATCATGGTTCGGTGGGCTAACTGAGGCTTGGCAGGTGATCAAAGGAATGTTTGGCCTAGGCGTTTTCAGTTTCAGGCGAATAGGAGCAGTTTCCACAAGGTTTCCAAGGTGATTACTATTTATATTAAGTCGGCAGAACTCAATTTTCTTAGCATTTCAGTAGTGGACTTGGAGCCTCTCGCCAAGAGCTTCCCGGCAAGCTATCACACGTCTTCATCCAAGTTCGTTTGGCACACCGTTTTAATGCCATAAGATTCCTTACTTTATTTTATTATGTCACTTTATAACTCAACGGTTATATTTATTTAAAAAGTGACTTTAAGTGGAATATGATGAGACAAAGTGGGGAAACTGAAAGGCCACAGCTGCAGCCTTAAAAGAACGCTTGGAGTCTCATTGAGTATGCTTAGTTTATGAATTCATTTTCTCTTGGAGAATCCAGAGAGGTTCAGCTTTCGATTTTGAAACCTGAGGACGGAAACCTTCAGGCTTTCTTGGTGGATTGGACGAAAATCCAGTTCATCTCGGGGTGGATTCACAACAGAGTTCACCATTGCATTTCCAGGTTCTTTTTATTATTTGATATTCTGTTGCATATTGTAGTTCGGTTTTGGATTGTTGGAAATCCTATTGTTATTGTATGGCTGTTGTATAATGCGATAACGACCTCTGAGAGTTTATTGGAATATATTGCTGGTTATTTCATTTAAATCAATATCCTGTTGCATGCAAGTAAATGTTTAAATCTTCTGGGTTACATTTGAGGGGTTTTTGGGAAATACCCGGTTTGGGTCATTACAGAGCAATGATAATAATGTTTAAATGATGGTTATTATCCACCATCAATACTTCGCTGATATTCATCACATACGATTAACTACTAATCGTATTATATTTGCATAAGCATGGCGGCTCATAACAACAATCTGATTATATTTGGTTTACCATTAATTATGGTGGTAAAGAGTTAACAAGGTGGCAACGGTTCATCATGCCCTTTCAGCAGATACAAATAACCAAAGCCAATCGGCTATGAGAAGTGTGTATTGATTATTGAGTTTATAAACCATTCCCTTTGTGGATATTGTTCATTGAGCATTTCGGTTGCTATCGCAACCTTATAGATTCAACTGCAAGCATTATACAGCAGATCAGAGACGACACCATATACCGAGCATAAATCATAATTCCATATCAGAGACGGCTCCAGAATAGCAGATTGCATAAGTAGTATCAAGCATATCAGAGACAACAGTATCTGCAATTGATTATCCTGTCATAACAGCATATATTTCATTGTCTATCAGAGACAGCTCGCAGGGTATGTGCATATTCCATATGGTCATATCAGAGACAGCCATAAATTAATATTTGAACTGCTAAGTATCTTTTGCAGTCGCAGCCTTGTTAAGATTCATTGTATTCCATTGTGGCGGAGTACAGTTGTAAATATATATATTATTCCATCTTCATTCATTGCATAATTGTCCCATCATAATGCATTGTTCATTTATATTGCATACTTGCATAATAATTCATTAGTTCACTTTATCCATTTTAGCATTTGGAATTACCAGTCATATATATAATTGCATTATCATTCAATAGTTCATTTCATAGCACTTGGAATTACCAGTCATACATACATTTATAGCTCTGCATTCATAATTACATAGATTCAGCCATAACATTGCATTAGATCAAGTAGTATCCAAGATAACATAAAAAGGGGACATTACAGGCAGACTGTGATGTCCCCTTCCCAAGATAGGATTTAATAATAAATAATAACCATAAAAAAACTAATATAATTAGAATATAAATAAATAATCATGTTTTAATAAATACATAAATATAAATGGAAATAATAATTTTAGATATCTCAATTATTTTAATATAATTAATTATTTTAATGTATCAAAATATATAAATAAATAAACA
Organism: Thuja plicata; assembly: GCA_018584345.1. Lineage (NCBI taxonomy): Eukaryota > Viridiplantae > Streptophyta > Pinopsida > Cupressales > Cupressaceae > Thuja > Thuja plicata. Next base: position 806,077 of record MU225649.1, on the reverse strand, counting down.
TAAATATAAATTGATTGAGATTATTGTGATCAATAACATAATTATAATTATATAATTGTAATTATTAGGGAATCATTATAAGTGACAACTATCTTAAAGATATAGTTTAAAGCTATGAGGTTGTTGTTGACTTTGATTATAGGAAAAATGAGTCATATTATAATATCTACGAAAATCATCTCCTTTCTGTGTGATTGATGACTTGATCACAAAGTATATATTATATGGTGCGGAACTTTGACTTGAGAGAAGCAGCAATTAACATTGGAGATATTGATTTATATTTGTCGTCGGCATCCTCAAAAGTTTTGTCATCGATCCTTGTGATCCTAGGGTGACAAACCCACAAGAAATGTCTATTCCAGGATTCATATAATAACCGATCTTGCATAGGAGAGCACGGAGAAGACCAAATATGAGGTATCTTACTCAATGATCAAGGACTACATAATTGTCTTGACTCTTAATCTTCTAAGGGCAAAGATGAAAAATGAGGATAAGGTGATATAGAACGACTTAACATTTACAATGTTAGGTGATAGCAAGGCATCGATAATGACGGAAACTTTTATGATTAATCATTGGTAATAACAGTATCTCAAGTCAGCAACCATTTCTATCAATCAATCAATGGTAATAACAAGTAATAGTTACTAAACTATATTGACTATAGGAAAAGCCTATCAACTTCAGGAAGCAGAACGTTCTTAATAAGAATTATGATTGTTATCATTGGATTATGAAGACTATAATAACAAGAGGCGGCAATTACAATAACAAAGTGGTGGGATGACTTAAAGGAGGATCTGATTTGTTAGTAAGACAAGCTGATAACAAAGGGGGTAACTCTTGCAAAGAGTCCCATCTTCCGAAACAGGGAAGTAGATATAAGAAGGCATCTTACCTCATTCCATTAGGCATCATAGGAAATCTGATCTCTTACATATTCAGAGCAATATAAAACCATAAACATATCAGAACAAGTTGGATACTCTTACAAAACCAAGACCAATTCACATATCTAGATAAAGGATACAATACATATATCAGACAGATGCCAGGTTACATCAGAGAATTTGGGTAGCTCTTTTATCATATTCAGATCAATATAAGACATACAACCTCATATGTATTCAGGTCAACCTTTGCCACAACAACATTTATCTTGCATAAAGCATTTGGGACATAAATTCAATATTTGTGGATCAAAGACAAATTTCACTATATAGAAATTATACCATCATTGACTTAAAAATCAGAATTATTGTTGGGCAAATTACCCTTACAAATTAGTGTTCACCAATATCAATACACTCATTTGGGACAAATAAAGGAGTTGTGTATGAGTTATAGATAAAAAGAATGCTCTTGCAATTTGGATGATAAGAGTTTGGACAAAAAACCCTAATCAATTACATAAGGGAACATTATAGAAGCCACTTTAAAGGCTAAGGGTGAGTTATTGGTTCCCATGTATGCTCCATCCCTGTTTGTGTTTGCTCCCACTCCCGTTACATCTATATTTCATCCTACTCCATCTTTCGTGTTGCTTTGTGCTCCTCCAAGGACTGTTGACGGGACTTGACTTAAATAGGTCCAAGTCTTCATCTCTACGTCCTTGGAGTTGCCCCTCATCAATTCGCTTCTAGATATTCCCTCATTTTGCTAGCCTATCAAAATGTTGCATACACAGATTGTAGCCAGTGTTGTCATGTCAGCTCAGCTTGTTCCATCTCTAGACCCTCATCATAGCTTTCCCAGAGTCCTCAAGCACAAGTTCGAACAAGGCCCTGTACATGAATTTTGTTGTCAGAAATCAGTTCCTATGACCTCTTTGTTTGCATCACTTTTTGTAGTTGAGGAGGCTTTGTGATGCAGAGGCCTTGATGGGATGTAGAGACACCCAAGACAAACTTGACAAAATGAAAGAATGATTGATCAAATGGGGTATCCACCCATGAACCACTTAACAACTTAGGATGAGCCCTTATCACCTTACATGTGCTTAACATGAAATGATCACTTCCACTGATCTACTACCACTTGGAGGACCTAATTGTATCCCATACAACCCAAACAAGAGCCGTGCAATAGCCCTTGACAGGTCTTCTTCATATTCCCTTCACAAATGAAAATAGGTCTAGTAGCCCATTCTGATTGATTTTCCCTAACACTTAAACTTAAGCAAAAACAAAGGATAGTTTGAGATACCCTTTTTAGGGATACACAACATATGCAAAAGCCACTATAGGTTACTTTGAAACACCAGGGTAAAAAATGGACTGTTATAGGTTTTAAGGGCACAATTAGCCCACTTTTCCAAAGCAAGTACTCAAGAAACTTGTTCCAAAACTCAACCAACACCTCTAACAGGTGTATTCCATCTCCAATCCACGATTTCAACTAGTCTTGGGCGCCAGAACCTCACAAATTATCACAGGTTCAACAATTTGCACTCACAATCCTAAAACAAGCCTGTAACATAAGGAATGCCAGCCCTAGGGCATCATTGTTTTCCACCAAACATGACATCTCCTGCTCTATCTTCCAAAATCTCAAGGAAGACATCTAACCCAAACATTCCACCTGGTTTGGGATTTTTGCCATGGTGGAATGTTGAGAAAATTACATTTTTGTGTACAAACCCTAGGTATTGAGGGTTTATACACTAGTTTTAGAAAAACACGTGTATTTCCCTCCAAACTGAATAAAACCCCTTCAAACCTTCACAAAAGAAAGAAGATTCTCCCCTCTTTCAGATCATGTATGTCTCATATGGATTTGACACAGTACAAAACCGTACCAAGTAGAGTTACAAAGACAAATCAGGAAAAATGCACAAGAAATCAGTTGTTTTGTTCTATTTAATTGCTCCAAAATCAACAACCAGCACGCCTTGACCCCAAAGAAGCTTTATAAACATCATATAAACCATTCCCAATGGTCCCCAAAAGATTTTTGAATGGGTAGCAATTGGGATTTGAGGATGTGATTTGTTAGTAAGACAAGTTTGGCAAATGTTGAGACAGCTTCACCCTTGGCTCTGGCTACTGAGACGCCTAGGGCTTCTTTGTCGGTTGTCCCTCTTTAGGCTCACCCTCCCTCCCCCTATGATCAAGATTGGGCGGACGATGATCTGATTGTTGAAGATAGTTCATATGCTCTTCTTCAGGATCGAAAACTTCGGGATCATGATGAGTAGCTCATATGCAGCCATATACACACTAATTAATTTGCAAACAAAAAGAGCTTCCTCCTTGTTTGTTTCATCCTCAAAATTTTTACTTGACATAAGTTCGTCATCCTTTAATCTTCTTGAGGTTTTGAAGGTTGATTCCCCTTTTAATGTATTGCCTTTTCCGGTCCTCATTTCATATGTTGTAAGGATTCCATGTAACTCATCAACGGTTTCAAAGTCGCGTATTTCTTCTCTATTAGAGACTTTAGCATTGAATCTCACACGATAAGATCTAAATATTTTTTGATCTATTGTTGATTCTTCGATTTGTTCCCCAACACCCCTTATGGTATTAACTATCTCATCAACTCCAAGTAGATATACAAAAATATTTTCTTCATCAAACATCTTGAGGCTTTCAAATTCCCCTCTAAGGGTTTGCATTTTTGCTTTTGCCTATTTGTTGTCTCCTCCATAGATGTTTCTCAATTTATCCCATATGTCCTTGGTAGATTAACAATGCATAACTTTCACAAATTGTGATTTTGGTAATCCACATATGTTTGCATTTGTGTCTCTTGCATTGTTTTCGCTTGCCTTCTTCGCTACTAAATCTGTTGGAGGAGTTGATGGAGCTCTATATCCATTTACCATTGATTGCCAAATTTCAAATCCTTGGCCACTTATATAAGTCTCTATTATTAGGCTCCAAAAAGCATAGTTTGTTCCATCGAAAAATGGAGCTTTGTTTGAAGAGAATCCTTCTTGTCCACTGTTGATGTATGTAGCATTGGTTAGATAAATAAAACTGACTATATGATTATTATGAGAAATGATTTATTACATATACATATATAGATAAATATAAAGTTAATCTATATTTATTCTTATAATAACTATATAGTTAAAATTAATAAATTAGATTAAAGAATAGACATGTCCCTTTAGGGACATGTCTCTTCTTGTCTTTGCCTTGTATATATACAAGAGATCGATGCATTTGGAAAATACAGATAATACAACAGTGTGATTACATTTGCAATCGATCTCTGGAAAATCAAGACATGACATATATCGTTATTAAATTATGAAACAATACCATCAAACCTGCAAAAACAACATGGTATCAGAGCAAAAGCCTGGGAGGTTTGGCGATATATGACAAATGATGAATTCTATATTCAGCGCCTTCGGACTTGGTCATACTCTATGGCGTAAATTATTTCTATGGAAGAATAGAGATGCGACTTCAAAGAGATAGAGAGATATTCAGACAAGGAATGCGAACATGTGAACGAAGCCTTTAAGCCAGCCATAAATTAAGCCTTGCAAGAGCAAATTTTTAGAGTATCTCGCTAAAGGCGGACAATTATATTTGATTGAATATTTTATAAGGTTGGCTGTGATGAGTTCAAACAAATAAATTGGTTTAGAAGCAACGTATATACTTGTGAACTATCAAAGGTATATTGTCGGCGGATCATATGTAGTAGAATGGAGAGGCAACGTAAATGGAAGTAGAATGACATTGTGCATACCACCTTCAATTAATCAACCGGTGGTAGTCATATCCATATGGTCTCCACATGGATCGTGGGCTAGGAAATGCTCCAACGTGGACCACCATGGAAGAGCTAGACCTGTGTATTCATATCATACACATCGTCTATTATTTAGAAGTCGGTCGAATACCATAACGAGTCTTAGTAAATGGTACAAGATTGAGGGTCGAGTACATTATTATGCCATAGGGAATAGTCACTCTATGTGGAGAAGTAGTCGACAATACTTTGATTGGCACAAAACAATCATACCTGATACCTTTGATACCGGTGGGTGGCACATACGACAAAAATCCCAATAGACATACATACCTGGCACTTCTACTGAGACACGATGGACATATGAGTAATTGCTCAAACATGATATGATATGAGAAATCATCTCTAGTTTTCAATAGTATTTATTATATTGATCGACAATACCAATCGAGAGGGTTCTTGAATCAATGTTTGTGTAGCGCACTCTCTCCATCGGCTGGAAAATATTATGTATGAGGATTATAATAATGCTTCAATCCAAAGAGACTATCAAATCGAAATTAGATGGCTGCAAGAATATGAATCTCCAAATTTGGTTCAACTGATGTGAGGAGCGTTTATATTTCTGTGGTGGCTCACGACTTCCATCACTGGCCATATTGCCAGATCATTTTGTAGTTCACAATCATTCTTTTGAAGATTGGTGTAATTTGTGTGACTCAAACTTGAGGAGATTGTGACTTCACCACGCGGAGGTGATTTGCATAGTAATTGGTGTTGGCCTGCGAAGGTCTCTCATCACCCTATCTTTTATGGTTATATGCCATCAAAGTCTAACATGGCACTATCATAATTTTTTGAACCACTGAGCTGTTGGACTTAGAGGAATTTGCATATGCACTACTGTGAAATCGGGGATCCATGAAGTTGTAATCTGAATGTTACAGATATGAGTCATTTGTGTAACGTTGTGGAGGGTGCCACTAACTATGATCACAGTCATCTATCATGCACAAGTCAAATTGTAAATACTTTATCGCACACAAATGTCTACAGAACTGAATGGTGATTCAAACCAGGACTTGAAGCCAATGCTCATTGAGATCCTCTGTGTAGGAGAGTGCGTAGAGCGTCGCCGACTGAGGTCACAAGAAAGAAAATTGTTGTTGACATTTGTTCTTTTAGGTCTAGTGTGAATGATTGTGCAAATGTTATTGTCTTCACCGGAGTCTATTCTCATAGCCTAAAGTAAGGGGATCGCCTTAAGTTGTTGTGAGAAGGAACCCATGGTCCAACTAGTTTTGTTAGTTGATTTGCTTAGTATTAAGGCATCAACAATCGTATGTGTTGGAGGATGTTTGTGCTTACTTAGTTTGACAAAGGCTTGTGACATCGTGTGGGCCTTTCATAACCGGGTGACAGGACCCTCATTGGAGCAGCTTGCATACGGAAGGATGTTGATGAGCATAATGAGGTTGTGGTAGCATCTGAGATTACAAATAAAAGTCAAGACCATAGAGATCTTCCAGTAAGAGAGAGAAAACTGCGAGGGGATATTCTAACCCTGAGATGGTTATATTCATATTTTGGTCTTGAACTCTATTTTATGATAGTAGGTCCAAAGTGGTCTTGAATCTAGCACTTTCAGCAGTATGTGGATCATGCCTAAATACCTTTTATGATTGGGATCATGTATGCTCCTGTGTCAAAGGGAGCAACTAGAGGATTTTCTTCAGTTGACTATCGAAGATCTTAAACATATTGATTCAGAGGAAGAGGACCGTGTCAAGATGGTTTCTCTAGCGACAAAGAAACTACAGCAGTCAGAGGACCATGATTCATATGATAAAGTTCCATGTATATAAGTCAGAAGGTTGATATTAGATTCAAAGGGAGTCTAATAGTTCATCTAAAAGCAACCTTGGACGAGGAGGTCAAGAGGTTGTTGCAAGACCTTAAAATTTAAAGGGAACATATAGAGGATCTGATTCATTCTGATCTCCAAGGAATTTGGTCATATTGGTTCAAAGGGAGTCAACAATGGAAATGGTTTTTGCAGTCAGAGGACTATGATCATGAGATGAGTCCCATATATATTGACTGAAACGTCTTTACGCTAACTCCTACATAACTTGGGCTTCACCAAGAGTGATGTAAACTATATAAGAGATATAGTACATAAGTATGTTATTCAAGGTACATTATCACTACAGAACAAATGGCTGATATTCTCACCAAGTTTCTTGCTAGAGAGAAGGTTGTGTACTTTCAAGATAAACCTGGTATGTTGGAGAATGAAGCCTTAGATGAAAAAAAAAGAAAAAAAAAGGAGTTTCAACATCTATGATCCATTATTTTATAGATATTCCTTATCATTATGTGAGAGAAATCATGGATAGGAATGTGATTCAGTTGGAATATATCAGTACAGGAGATCAAAAAGAAGATATACTCACCAAGCAACTTGCCGAACGAAAGTTGAATACTTCAGGAAAGGTCTTGGTATGATTAAATTGTAATTTGCATTGTAGTCTTTACTGATATATATAACATGTTTACTGTGTAAACTTCTTTTGTCATATGTGTTGATATATGACTTTATGGGCTCTACCCCCTGTGTTCATCTCTAAAAGGTGACAATCTTTTGGAAATGAACACTTGTAATCAAACATAATAAGATGACGATCTTGTAATGTTGATATCATGCTGACTTGATATCATTCATGGATGTGCCATGATCTGTTATGGTAGACATTATGTGTCACGAGTTATGTGATACTTATCATCACGTGTTATGTGATGTTTGTCTTCACGAGATATGTGAGACTTCTTATCACGAGTTATGTGATATACTTAGTGCCACGAGTTATGTGACACCTCACGAGTTATGTGATAACTTAATCATAAGTTAAAGTGATATATCATATCATGAGATAGATGAGATATATATATATTTATCACGAGTTAGGTGATATCTATACTCACAGAGTTTATTGTGATGTATTCTTGTTCATACTCTTTATCTTCCCTAGCTAAGAGGGAGTATTGATGCATAGTAGTTTCGATCAAATATAAGGATGATTGCTTTGATTATTTAATATGAGTATGTATGTATGTATGTTAGTTCACAATGTGAACTGACATACACACACATATGCATTACTTGTGCCTATAGAATAATCATTCTAAATCCTTGTATATGATCGAAATACTATACAAGTATAATAATTTGTGTAAACAAATTTCTTTCATCTTCTCTAGCCATGTATTGAGCAATGAACATTGGCGGTTGCATTCTACAGATCAAGTAATGATCGTATATCATCTATATTAAGAATCGTGTAATGATCCGATACTATGCACAACAGTATAGTACGCAATGATTATAATGTAATGTTTATCACTTGTATTGGAAGGTGAACGATCTTACAATAACTTGACCTTCTATTGTGATGATAGAACTTGTGGATAGAATCGTCGATGGATAGAATGATGTAATATATATTGATTACATCATGAGGATGATGCTTCTATCTTATGGTTGTTGCTATCAGGTGTCATAAGTGTTGACATTAGATTAATTTATCCTCCCTAGCTAAGAGGGAGTGTTGATGTATGTAGCATTGGTTAGATAAATAAAAATAACTATATGATTATTATGAGAAATGATTTATTACATATACATCTATATATATATATATATATTAATATATACTATATATAATAATTGATATTATTTTATATATTAATATGCATATATATATATATAAATATAAAGTTAATCTATATTTATGCTTATAATAACTACATAGTTAAATTTAATAAATTAGATTAATGAATAGACATGTCCCTTCAGGGACATGTCTCTTCTTGTCTTTGCCTTGTATATATACAAGAGATCGATGCATTTGGAAAATACAGATAATACAACAGTGTGATTACATTTGCAATCGATCTCTGGAAAATCAAGACATGACATATATATTAAATTATGAAACAATACCATCAAACCTGCAAAAACAACATCCACCCATGTATGTTCTTCAAATCTTCCCTTCTAGTTGGTTCGACTAATTTGAAGCATTTGGCTCTGATACCAATTGTTGAGCACATGGTTATATTGAGAGTGGGCGGTGTGGTGGGGTGGACGGGGGGTGAATTAATATAATAATTTTCTTTTTGACCTTCTAAAAATAAAAAACTATTTAGTTCCTTTAAGATTTAATTCTAAATTAGTACATATGAGAAATCAATGAGCAACACAACAAAAACTAAGTTTATGTGGAAACCCTTGCGGCAGAAAACCAGGGCAAAAATATTGTTTGTATTAACTTGTTACAAATTTTGTAGCCACCAATCCCTCATTCAAATTATCTTCACAAAAGCTATAACTCTCTTCTTCAAACTGTTATAATTCCCTTCTCAAATCTGCTATAAACTAATCATGAATCTGCAAAGAAAATGATGCCTAACTCCCCTTGTGAACCTTCTCTAAACTTCTTATACTCTTCTCATTCAATCTGCAAATCATCTTCTCATTGATAGGTCCTCGTAAATCTGTTTTGTATGCTTGATTGTCTTTTCAATCACAACACACATTTCTCCTTCATTTTCAATAGCTACATATATCTTCCAAGATATGCATTTTCCCTTCTAAATATACATGCCTCTTCAACAAATAGACACCAAAAATCGGTCACATCCCTTCAAATTGCTTCTTTCATATATCACACCTCTTTGCAAAGTAAGTTCTTTGTAACTAATAAAACTTGTGTTAATGAATCACACCTTGTGTTGCTTGCTTTGGATGATCAGCCTTTAACAATAATTAGTTTGGTGGCGACTAACTTTAAGTGAGTCAGCATGCACATAATGAATTGCCCCTTAATTATAGTTAGTTCTAATATGAAACTAGTTGGCCAGCACATTAGTTTGTTTGCATATTAATGAAGTCACTAAGTGCCACCTTATTACAAGTCACTTGACCATGTATGAGGTCGGCCATATTCACCCAGCATCATGATGTCGATAACTATTTCAGGATTGCTTCATATTAATGCTCTTCGACATTATGGATCACTGCATATATGGAATACATTGAAATGCATTATATCATCAGTGACAACATTTCAACAATAATGATTATTGATTGTATTGTTTTAATATTGAACAATAAATATCAATCATGACATTTGGGTTTGACCAATGCATATTGAATTAGTTATGGCATTTAAATTTTTATGGCAGTTTTGTTTAGCATATGCATGATAGTGGTATTCTGAACTTAATTACTGTTTTTAAGCTGTAAATATGTATATATTTATGATCTCATATGTCTTTGGATAGACATACATAGAGCCCCACCAACGCCCCCTTGACCTTGAAAGTTTTTCTGTACTGACATACCATACCGATGTACTTGATTTTGATTCCAATTCAAAAAATTAGTAAATAACCCATCAACCTATTCACTTGTTCTGTGTTTACCTCTTGATCATTCGATTACTATTCCATATTGAATATCCAGATTTTCAATATTTATTGTGCATGTATCTTGTAGGCACATGACAAAATTGCATAAAAAACAATATTGACAATGAACAAGCATTTCAAACACACACAGATAATGTTATTATGTAATTATTATTAAAGACGATGACTGGATGACTAAAGTTTTCCTCAATTTTTGAGGTTGGCAGATACCTAAGGTGGGCCTAAACAAGAGAACAAATTTCATGATTTAGAGGGACAAAAACAAAGTGACATTATCTATTTCATACTCCAAAGAAAAAACTACAACAAATTAATATCACTAAGGGTGTAAAGTTGCAAACAGAAATAGGTACAATAGATAGAAAGTATAATATAGACATGGATGACTGACATTTGATTGTAGACTATCAGAAAAATGGGCATCCTGTAAGAAAGCCCATAGCATTAGTAATATAAAGAATCACTCGCCTGATACCTTGATTATCAAAGAAAAATTCTGTTTTAAGTTCCATCACATAAACACTACAACAAGAGCAATAGAAGATATAGAGAAAATTCAAAATTGTATACACAAGTTAAGGGGAAGTGTTAGTCTGTACATGATTAGTTTAGTTAGTTCTGCATGATAAAGATGGAAAAAAATAGAGACATATAAATCATTTTTTCTCCTCATATAATGTTTTTTAACTGTTTTAAGATTTTATAGTTTATTTTAGCTCTGAGTTTCCAAACTTTGTAACATTCTGGTTACATGGGAAAATACTGCTCTACAGGAAAATCTCACCTTTTTTTTCTTATTATCCAAATATTAGGGATGTAATCATATACTTTAATCTTCACCAGAAATTGCAAATCACAGATCAAAATCCAATGGAAAATCATACATCGAAAATTGAAGGCCGATAAAATTTTTGTTTCTCAATAGCTGTTTCAAATTACCCTTTGCCAAACATAATGTTAATTAGCTGCCTTACCTCAACATATACTTTCTCACTACGGAATGCCATTTCTGACATCAGCTCGTAAACCACTGGATTATGTTCGATGCCTTCCATGCACATGCCCACCCCAACCTTTCAATAAATATATAGAGGCCGTAAGAAATAAGTGATTTCTGTAAGCTAGTAGCGATATAAAGACAATCTTATATGTATGAAATTTAACCGAGCACCAATTTCCAATAACAATACGCTGAGTTTTGGTCACATAAACTAAAATCGTATTTTATTTAAGGACACAAGATGCCATGGCAGAAAAAACAATTAGTATACGGAATAATTATCTGATTGAGACAAGTATATCATCTATAAAGTTAGAATATCAGAAACTGAGCAAGTTAAGAAGACAGTCCAATATTGGATTCTATGCTATGCAACAATTATGAAAAAAGAGAAAAATAATAATAATGAAATGAACGAAAAGGTATATGATGTGGACATTTTCAAAGACAGCCATGGATAATCCAAGTGCAAGCTCAAACACAGATCCAGAAGAAACTACAAAACAATCCAAATGAGTGAAATAAGTGATACAGCATGACTTACTGAAATATAAATGTCCTGTATCATTGATTTCATTCTTTTATACAAAATACTAGGAACAATATTTTCCACAAACTGGTAAGTATAAGATGAAAAATTGGCTACAAATATTACACCAAAACTAATATGGCCCATTGTACATACCATAGTTGAATTCTGACTTGTACGAGCATCAACTGGCCCAGATGCAATTGCATCAAGGACACCATACATTTCAATATTGCCACCAAAGTTATGCAGCATGCACCTAAATTATCATGTGTCACATGAGTTGTTTCTTTGCTCAGATTTGGAAGGATCAAATAGACATATTTTCTGGTTTAGAGAAACCTATGAAATAAATAGCAAAACCACAGTTATACTTGCCAGACATAAGGAGTGTCATAGAATTGGTCAGAGCGATGCCATATAGGTTTCACTTCAGCGAATAAGTCAAGGACTACCATCCTTCCAGAAGGAACTGAATGCAACAGTGCCTGTATGAAAGACCAAATTAAGTATGAGCTGTGGTGATTAACAAATATAAATGATAAAGGTTAGAAAACTCGAATAAAAATAGATATGTTATAGACATTCCTGGGTTATGTTTAAAATGTTAGATCAACAAAAAAGAAACTAATTTCATCCCTCATAAAAGTTTTATTTAGCCTAAAATTTAGAGCAAGTCCAATTACAGAATTCTTAAGTAAAGTAGAAGCTGTCTTTCTAAGAAACAGAAAAAAAAAAATCCCAAATGAAGTCTATGGAAATAGAATTCTTATGTTTAGTATGGATATTGTAATAGATTTGTTTAATAATAATAAAAAGGTGATTTACTAATTATAAAGTACTAAGATTACAGAGGATACAACCCAAAAGGTTTTAGGGAGTATAAAACAATGGGTTTACAAAAGAAAGATAACTAGATCAACAAAGATTTGCCCCCAAACAGAGCTTCTAAATCATTCTTTACTAGATTTTCTTTTCATTTTGATTGTTGAATCCAAGATAGATTTCTTCCTAGCAGCAATTTGTTAACATTCACAAGACTTTGTATAAGCTTGATGAATTCATAATATCCGAAGCTAATTTAGCACAGAAGCAATGTTGAAAGTTTATATGCAGCGATTTAACTAAGACTATGAAGCAGAAATAATGCACAAGATCATCAAGAATATCGGTTTTAAGATGAGCATTGAAATTTTCCAAGATACGATTGAGAGTAGTTATATTCAAGAGCGATTAAATTAGTTATCTGAAGAAGGTGTGAATTAATATGTTCATTATACAGCAGTGAACCATAATGGGCAGCGATAATTTAAGGAAGACATAGATTGACATTAAAAGACAAAACTAAAGATAGCAGAAGGGTGTGATTTTCTGAAGTGGTGCAATTTGTGAAAGAGATGTGTCTTGTTTGAATGCTTGTGGCTACTTGATGAAGAGACATGTCTCCTTGGAATCGATCCTGGTGGCAGATAAAAATGATATTTGAAACTCAAATGGAATAGGAGCATGCAAGATTAGATAATTTAGAATAGACATACACTGATCATCAAAGGATCTATTTGGGAAATGTGTCTCTTCTTTAATCCCCTTTGAGATCTGTTCAATGGAGCAATCGCTTATTTGACATTGAAGGATTGTAATTGTATGCTTACAATCAAATGGTTTGAAAATCAGAAATCATTATTTATAACTGGTTCTCATTAAAGGGAAGAGACCAGAAAGGAAGTGAATTAAATATATATTGCTGGCAAACAACAATGAGTTAATACAGATTACAGAATATTAGATCTGAATCCTATTGGAGATTAAGAACCATTATTAATCAGTTATGTTATATATATTTGTAATATATGAGATAGTATAATATGTTGTCCGGGAAATGGGTAGTTAAACAGTTAGTTGGTCCGAAGGAGTTACACGGATGCGACGGTTCGCCTCGCATCCCTTTGGACACTATATGTATACATTCTCCTTTCCGTAAGGGAGGCAGATTATTATGTGGGAATACTTTTGTACTTGATGTTATGAAATAATAAATATAATACTACTATACTTTCTCTGTTAAATACTTCACTTTGTATGTATCTGTTCAATTCAGTTACCCCTAAGGGCAAACATCTGGTGTCGTTGCCTAGACGTACTCGGGAAGACAAGAACTGGATGGCATACGGGCACTATGGGCCTACCAGTTGGTGAGATTAACCCAGAGGTCGACGACGCACGTACGAAGCTCTACGAAGGAGAAGACACTACAATGAGGAAATCACTCAATTGAGAATTGTTGGAAGAAAACGACATGAATAAATTGATATGTTGATTATTGCCCTCTGGAGAAGTGAGCAAAGAATTTATGCCAAATCAATTGAATAAAAATAGAAATTTAAAGAAAGAACTAGAGGAGGAACAAGCAACTAGAAAAGTTGTACTCGCACAGCAGCAAACCGAGGGAAGGGAGAGATTCAGAAGACGCGCCGAAGGACTACCAAAGGGAGTAAGTGAAGGCGAGGGTCTGGAGGAATCTGACCGGGAGGCCAGGAGAAGTGACGAGGACCGCCTAGAGGAAACAAGGAGCTTGTTCGGGTCCTTAACCTTAACCTTACGGACGGAAGCAAGAGAAGCCCGAAGGAAGGAAGAAGAGGAAGCCGCACAGAGGGAGAATCAGGATACCGCTGCGCTGAGAGTATCGAAGTGACAGAGGGGCATGTGGACCACAGTAGCCCACCAGGCCTGGACAATTCCAGTAGTTCAAAGACATCAAGTGGTACGGTACCAAACATTTCCCGGGTACCGACGTCGGCAGTACCATCCCAGCCTATAACACAACCCATGCTACAAAGACAGTCGGCACCTAGAAAAGTAAACATGGCAACTAACACGGAGAAGTTGCAAACATAATACACTTAGTTCCTTGTTCTCTCACTAATTTCTGTTAGAGGATAGGGAGTTTGTGAAGGAAGAGGCGGAGTAATTTGGTCACATGACAGGAGGGTCCCAAGATGGGTAAGAACCTTGAGGGAGCCCACTTGTAGACTATTTCTACACCCAAGCACAGTTATTCTACAATCCTTCTTAAGTAAGGAATTAGGGCTTAAGTATGTATTATGAATCAGTGATTGTTTCTTAATTTAATCTGATTTAAATGCATAGTGATGTATGTTAATCATTGGGAATTAGCATTTACCTAGTACGGAATGTTACAAATTGCCATTTCCAAATGCAATCCATACCCTAGTGGGGAATTTTAGGGTAAATCAAGTAAGATCCCAATAGGGTACATTACACCATCACCGGTCAAATATCATCAAAAGTCATCAAAAATATTATTGTCCTCCATATCAATATGCTCTGGTAAATTATAAGAACCACAATTAGTATCACTGGCAATGGAACTAGCACAAGGATTGGCAACACTACTAGCAATCTCAAGATCAACCTCATGATCACTAGGTAGCTAGTGGTCATCATCAACTCCAAGTGCAGCAAGACGGGCAACTGAATCATCCCACTTGGCATGCTCTAGAACAACATCCCACTCTTTTGTCTCCCCTTCTTTTCTATGTATTTTCTGTGTTAAGAACTACAAGTTTGAATGCACATAGACCAAGCCCACTGCCTTCTTGGTGTGTAGTCTATTGCGCTTTCTTGATTGGGTGGAGTATGTGCTCCAACTCCTCCCCGATGATGATGAACTAGCAACCTATCAAGATTTACAATTTTGAAAGTATAGAGTTAAGAGTTACGAATAAAAAAATTAAATATAAATTCATCAATAGGAATCTTAAGAGTTAAGAACATACTTGTGATAAGATTTTGATGGAAACAAGTTGTAGGTGCTCGTATGATTCTCAATGGAAGTACCATCATTTATGAGCATCAAACTTATGCTTGTCCCAAGAGCGTCAGGGCCACAAACATTTGTGCTTGCAATACTCATGAATTCAGGCCTCATTGTAGGTTGAATGTCTTCGTGAAAGAGTCTACAAAGGTCTACCTTGTACCCTTGAGCAACTTCGGGATCTCTGTATGGGGCAACTATTGTGTTAGTGTCATTAAGGACTTGTTGACTATAGAACTTGGGACTCAATGCAAAGGCAATGACATGCCAAGGAGTAGTCATTTTGTTCAATCTCCCCACCATGACTTTTTGTCAGTGTTACTTGGCGACGCCTCCCAGGCCTAAAAACCCCTATCCCCATACCCGGGACATTTTCAGGATGGGGGGGCAGCCAGGGGACGTCCCCAACCCATCCCAATTTTTCAAAATTCTGCAAGGGGCATCCTAGAAATTCAAGGTTGTGTGGAAATTTTAATGGGGACGACTATATGTCCTAGGGACACCTTGAAAGTCCCCGAGACAAATGAGCATCCCCAATAGGATAGGTGACATCAACACTTGAATAAAAAAACTTTTCTTTTATAAAACTCTTTCGTTTTTAATTTTAAAGTGGGCCCCTCCTTCAAAATTCACCCTAACATGATTATTACTATTTGGTAGTTAATTCCTACTATTTGGGGTCCTTTGATTAGTATTTGGCAACATTACATTAAGAATGTTGTTACAGTCATGCTACAAGCTCAGAATCTTATAGTAGATTGTTTGCAAGGTGTTGCGAAGGTATGAAAAGTGCATTACAGACCTAAAACATGCATCTTTATGTTATTTTGTGGCAACATATCAGCACTGGGTTGGTTTTTGTTTGCCCCATAGGGTAAAGTTTAATGCATACAGGAATGAAGGGTAAATGTAACAGACAGATGCAATATGAGAGAACTCGCAGATATGTTTCCATTAATCTCATAATTGCTTGCATAAATTTCAGAATGATACCAACAATATTTCTATTTCATGACGACAATAACATCACATCACCTCCTTCGGAAACAAATACATGAACATATATACAGGTGTCGAGTGGTTGCGGGTGCCATCGGTCAGCAATCGTCGCACAACTACCTACCCTTCAACAAATACTTACAACCATTAATTACACTAATTGTCTGAAAACATCATTCCCTTCCCAACAAAATGGAAGTCATCGTCGGATGACACAACAAAATGGGGACGAATACAACTATACAAAAGGAAATCAAGCCTGAGGTGGGGGAAGAGAAAACGTCCCTAACGAGGAAGGTTTCTGTGGTGGTGTAGATGATGTCATTTGTGCTCTCGACTCGTACATCTGCTCAATCCGCAGCCTTAGGTCTCTCTGCTAACATTTGTCGTTCCCACGCTGACTTCACCATGAATATTGCTTCCAAGATCGCCTTATCTTTCTTGCCTCTCTCCTCCATGGTTTTAGCAAGGCGAGTCTCCACCATCAATCAGTCAGCCCGCTCATGTTCTAGCTGCTCCATTACTGCTGCCCTCTCAGCTCACTCCTGGGCTAACTGTGCCTCCAATGCTGCCAACTGACCTTTGTGCTGAGCTAACTCCTCTACCACCTGGAGTTGGGTAGCCAACTCCTCCCGAGCTGTCACTACTACCACTCGTGAAGCCTCATGCCCTGATAATGTGTTGGGTCCGCCTGAGCTCGTAGTATCCCTCACGGAATGCCTGCTCAACCTTCCTCCAACATCTCCAGCGTCTCTGTCGCAAGCCATCCCCTAGACTCAAAGCACCGCGCAAACTGCTGAAGCGACCCTCCTTTGGAAAACGGCAACAACCGCTCAACATCTTGATCTATCTCCTTGTGGACCCATAGGCTAGCAGAGGCCAATATCTGTCGTGCGCCTACTGCCATGTACTGGTCGAAGTCACTAGACTCCCTATGAGTCTCAGACATGTGCTGGGGGGATACGTCAATCCTGACATCCCACGCCTATGTCATGCCGGTATCTATCTCCAACTCCCTCACTGGTCAACTCTCTCCCTCCAAATCCACAATATCCTGAGATGGTACCTGCCGCTGCGGTGAAAGGAGTGCGTTCCCAAAAGGTGCCATGGGTGTGACCTTGAAATAGGTGAGCCAAGCGTCCATAGTGTCCTTCACTTCAGTACCTGCGCTCACCAACATTTCAACAACACCATCCCTCGGCACCTCCTCTCCTACTGGCTGCTCCATAGCTACAACCTCTGTCCCGGCCACCTCTTCGGCCTTTGTCTCGATCACCTCTACCACCTGCTTGACCACTACTACTGTGGGAACGAGCTCAACAATTGGTCTCTCCGCGACCGTGGTGCTCATACTCATAGGTGTCAAGGTCATGGGAGCCCACTTCTCCCCAAATCTAGGTATAGGAAAGGCTCACAACTGGTTGCTCCCAGATAGAAGAGGTGGGGCAAACACAACTATATGTGCACCTCCTACGAAGGTTGTAGGGGTACCCGATACAACTCGTGAAGGGCTCTCAACTCCAACATCTTTGTCCAATGCTTCTCTCGCGGTCGTGCTAACCCATGACATCCTCAGATTCTTCCCATCCACAATCACCACCACCCTCTCCATCTGTGTCTGACTTTGTCTCAGACACCATTACCTGACGCCTCCGCTTCTGACTAGATTGCATAAAATTGCTTGCAGCCAAGGTGTCTAAGTGTCACCAATACAGAATCGGGAAGTGAGAGGGCTCCACACAACCCTATGGCTGTATCTCCAATAGGTCTAAGGGTACCTATGTGCGTGTAGCCTCCATGAACAATCTGATGGCATAGTGTAGCATGTAAAATGTTTTGTGTTGCATCGTCATAAATTCCTCCATTCTATCAGCTAGCACTGACGCCCAAACATAAACTATGCCATTCCTGAGTCCGTTCATGAGGGCAATCTGTAGTAGTGCCAAATTTGAAGCGCGACTGGAGCCTATGAGTCTACTCTTGATGACATCCATCAAGCACCTCCACTCACCATTCGCAACAAAGGATTTTTTCAGCCCACGGCTCTTGCTACCAGTAGGCATCGACTCCCATTCTGCTTTTGTCAAGTCTCGGGAAACCATCTTTATCAAGTTTTCTTTTTGTTCTCCAGTAATCTTTTTCACCGTCCAATCAATATTTTTGCTGTTAGAACCTAGAATGCCAAATACTCTTGTAAACTCCATGGCTGAAAAAGAAATTGTAATGTCGCATCCCAAATACTCAAAGATGGACTTACGTTGGTGCCTATCATAGGTATCGATCATTGTCCTCAATGGTCCCTCAAAATCCTGGATAGAAAACACTGGCATTTGGATAGCTCAGTGCACTTGCGCGCGCCAAAGATTTTCTTTAATGGGATGGTAGTCTAGAGTTTCGTGCCACCAAGTCCTACACTCGACGCCATTCAATCCCTCGAATGTGATAATTTGTACTCACTTCTTTTAAGGTTGCACCTTTGGCCTTACTTTCTTTTTCCTGTTATCCATGTTTCCTGCAATTCTTACTCTGGACGACAACATGCATGTTTCCTTATTCATTGCAACAGAGGAGGATGACGTTGTGCCAGGTAACTGTCTTAACTGACTTCTCCGATTGGCTTTCCTTGTCTTTGGGTCCAACAACTTTCTCCTTTGTTGTTTTGCCAAATTAATTGAATATAATATCAAACGTTATACCATACACTCTTGAATTCCTAATTATCGTACGACCTTTTCCTTCTCTTGTTGTTGTGCGGACCTTTGTCTCTGTGTGCTGAACAGTCGTACAATATTCCAATGTTGCCTTTGTGCCCTACTGCGCGGTGACCTGCTATGCCATTGTGTGGTTCCGCAGAGATACATCCTCTTCATGAAGTGTGATCTTCTTCCCTCGTTTTAGCAATATCAAAGTTTTATTATTATGCACTTTGTCTTGTATTCACCTTGCCGCATGAGAGAGATCCTTGTGCTTCAAACGTTTTTTAATATTAGATAACTCGTGCCAATCCCATAGTGCATCCTCCACTATAAAGTGTATCATGGACTCCTTGGACTGTACCATACAGCTCCTCTAATAGCCTTTGTACGGTCTTTCTTTCCTTTAGTGTGCTTCCTTGTATTTTTGTTAGGCCTTTCCAACCCTTTGTGCGGCTCCTCTCTTTCCTCTTTCCTGCCTTCCTTGGCGTACGGATATGGAATGTTGGTCTCTTGCTTGGTATGGTGTTTTTATTTTATCACCGTGGGATCATGCCTTGTTGTCATAAGATCTTTCCATGGCTTATGGTTTCACCACTGCACGGTGATTGCTTCAAGCCCATAAGGCGATGTTCATACGGGGTTTTTTGTACGGTACACCCACCGTCCGGCAAGTTCTCTTAGTTTTTTTTTATTACCTCTAATTTGGCTGTCTTGATGGACTGGGTGGGTCCTCCGCCCTCTTTCATGGTACAACAGAGTTATCAGGTAGGGCTCGTGCTTCTACCCACTTGGTCAAGTAATCGGTGGCCACGATAATGTATCGGCACCTCCGCGCACAGCTTGCCTTCAGGAGTCCAATGAAATCCAATCCCCATCTTTTAAGCAATTCTTGGGTATGCGAGGGGTTGGGCATGAAATCACTCTTCAACAATTTACCAACTCTTTGACAAGTATCACACCGTACGACCCACTCTCGTGCGTCGTTATTCAATGTGGGCCATCACAAACCTACTAGCAACACCTTCCGTCTTGTGGTGTTGGGTCCCATATGCCTACAGGTCCATACGCCTCCCTCAATACTCCTGAAACTTCCTCCATCACACACCTTCACAACACCTGGTCGACCGATTTACTGCAGCCCCTACCCATTCCTGCCTAGAAGTGGGAAGGTATTTCGATGGATTTCATTACTGGTTTGCCGAGAGTACAGGGCAGGGACAACATTTATGTGGTGGTGGACAAACTAAGTTTGCTCACTTCTTTGCCATTTCAATAGATTGGTCAGCTGCATAGGTGGCTGAATTATTCTTCTGAGAGGTTTTCAGGCTGCATGGTCTTCCCAAGACCATTGTTAGTGACGGGGACAATAAATTTCTCAGCACCTTTTGGCAGGAGTTGTTCAGATTGACAGGCACCGAATTGACTCCCAACACCAGTTACCATCCGCAGACGGATGGCCAGACGGAGATCGTGAACAAGTGGGTAGAAGGTTATCTCCAGAATTATGTAGTGAGGCAGCAGAGGGCCTGGGTCAGATGGTTGTACTTGGGGGAGTTTTGCTACAACTCCACCTACCATATGACTATTGGCATGTCACCATTTCGAGCTCTCTGTGGCAGCAAGCCATTATCTTTCATAGACTTGGCTCTTCAGGACAGCAGGGCGCTGATTGCGAGAGACTGGCTACAGGACCATCAGGATATCCTTAAGTCTCTCAGGGAGAACATTCAGAGGGCTTGGAATCAGCAAAAGATGTATGTTGATTGACACCGGATAGAGGAGACTTTTGAGGTAGGGGATTTTGTTTACCTTTGTCTCCAACCATACAGGCAGAGTTCTCTGAAGAAGAGTGGATCGGAAAAGCTCAAGCCCAGATTTTATGGTCCCTACCGCATCTCCAGGTGGGTGGGTGAAGTGGCGTATGAGCTCGAGTTGTCGGCCGACAGCCGGATTCGTAATGTTTTTCGTGTGTCTTGCCTCAACAAGGCAATAGTACAGCAGATAGTCCCTTCAGTTGGACTACCCCCACTTGATGAGAAGGGTAAATTGGTTTTGGTGCCAGCTGAGGTGATCGAGATCAGAGAGAGGAAGCTGCAGGACAGGGCTATCAGAGAATACTTGATTCGATGGAAGGACTTACCAATAGAGGATGCTACATGGGAGGGTGAATCTATTTTGTATCACCCTGCATTGAGATTGCTTGAGGGCAAGCAATCCCGGGAAGGGAGGACTGTAATGTCCCCAATCCCGCAGTAGGCTAGTATGGCGCCTGGTTAGTCTATCTCCCCCATCCGGATAGGCTAAGGGGTTCATTCAGATTACAACAGTTGGATACTTCGAAACCTTCTTGGTAAAAATATTCAAAGTCATAGCAAGCCGCGAAAAGGGAGGACACATCTCATTCATACATTCAGAGAACACAGGGGCCAAGTCTTATGGTTTGCTACTTCGTTAATACTGACCAACGAACTATCTCTAGGCTTACGGTAAATATAGACTAGACGTCTATGGGGACTTGTGATTAGGCTGAAGTCACGGGTGATATGACTACTGCAGTCGTGGTGGCAAGAACATTCAATACTCATCATCCGGAACTCCCGTGGTTGGATGTAGTGCACACGGGCCGTAACTCACAAACGACTCCTCCCACAATCGCTTCTAATACCAGCGCGGGTTTCATTAGGTGATTGTCGAATACCGACCGGGCTGAGTGGTAAGGAGAGGCACCTCCAGGCAGAAGCAATAACAGCAAGCCGGGGACGGGATTGCAGTCGCGTCATCCCACTGCAACAAGACACCCTGCGGTAGCCTGAGAGCTGTGTTGGGTCGTGGTTTCTGTCAAAGGACGTGGTGTCGGATTCATACCAAACTTCGCGGAAATCCTCATGTTGATTCCAAGGTGCATATAATACTATATTTTTTGTCTTGGAGAAATATATATAGATATCCACAGATTTCCAACGTCTCTAGATAAGGGAGATAGTGATTGTAATGTAAGTGAGACTTTTACAATACATAAGTTTTGCTTATTTAAATAAGAATCTCCAACAGTAGTGAGTTAGATGTATTGTTGCTTGGTACTCCTATTCTCATTGGTTATAGTAAACAAGAACAAATTTATATATGTCATGCACACTGTAAGAATAGTACCGACTTCCCATGAATAGAGAGTTTGCAACCCTTGCCTTGAAACAGCAAGTTAGAAACATTACAGTGATACAGACAGATTTTAAAATACAGATGTGTGATAGATGTTCAGTTGGAAACTAGTCCGATTATATGGTCCTTTTCCTACTTCAGAACATTACATAGAATATCTTGCTCCTCGGGATCATCTTCCTCCTTTCGCCTAGTGGCATGTCTCTCGGAAAGTGTGAGGTCGAAAGATATTCTCCAATGTTGGCATACCAAGATGGCAGTGCCGCAATCTGAAACAAGTGGGCATCCGGAAAATCATCAGTCACCCCTTCAGGCGGTTCTTTGAACTTGATTCTTAACAGTTGGTCGACAATCACATGGCTCCATCGCGACTGCGCAAATATCGCGAACGTGAATTCCTATAGGAGGAGAAGCCAACTAATGACCCTCCCTTGGATGATAGGTTTGTTGACAAGGTACATCAATGCCTGGTGGTTCACATAGAATGTAAACGGAGTCGCCAGAAGGTAGTGATGAAACTTTTGGACACCATAGACCATCACGAGAGCCTCCCTCTCTATGGTAGTATAATTTTGTTCTACCTTCGAGAGAAACCTACTTGCAAACTAGATTGGGTGGTTCAGCCCGTGCTCACTTACCTGAGCCAATGTGGCTCCGACGACCAACCTTATCTTCAACTCTTTGAATACTTCGCCACGTGCGCTCTCCCAGGTGTATGGTTCGTCCTTCCATGAGAGTTTATCCAGATGGTATGAGATCTGCTTGAAGTTCTTACTGAGCCTCTGGTAGTACCCTATTTGGCCGACGAAAGACTTCACTCGGGTCACATCCATAGAGGGTTTCATCTCCACAATCACCCTTACCTTGTTTAGGTCTGTCTTGAGTCCCACCTTACATACAATGTGTCCCAGCAACTTCCCTTTGGGCACCATGAACCTGCACTTCCTGGGATTGAGTGACAATCAAGCACTTAGACAACGTTCCATACACTCTCGTAGGGCTACCGGATGAGTGTAATGTCCACTATAAATGTACCAATCATCAAGAAGTGCTTTAAAATTCTCTACAAACATCTTATCAAAGATGTGTAGGATGATCCTCTAGAAAGTTGTCGGTTTGTTACATAGTCCAAAAGGCATCCAGTTGTAGACGTAGTCTCCATCGTCAACCACAAATGTGGTCATGAGGTTGTCCTCCTTGGCAATAGAAATTTCGTTGTACCCCGAGAAGCCATCCTTGAAGGAATACATCTCGTGGCCAGCTACTTCCTCCAAGATACTGTCTGTGAACGGAATGGGAAACAGATCCCTGATAGTGATAGAGTACAGGCACCGAAAGTCTACACAGATACGGATCTTGTTTGCCTTCTTCAATGAGACCACGATGGGTGATACCGATTCACTGGTCTGGAAAAGAAAAATAATGTTCGCCTCCAACATTTGTTCAATCTCTTCATTCACCTGTGCTGCATAATTTTTATTCATTCGGTACGATCGATTCTGCGCAAGTTAGGCTCCAGGTACAAGTGGAATGCGATGCACGTATAGTTTTGGAGGCACTCACTTCAGATCCTTGTAGGTCCAAGTGAAGATGTCATTGTATTCCATGAATATTTTGAAGGCAGCGGCCTTCAACATTAGGCCCCAATCATCCCACACCAGTATGTTTTGGGGGTTTCCTTCATTGCCCAAGTTTGATTCCTTCAACTTTGGCTCCTGGTAACGTATAGGTTCATCTTTATTGAACTGGTGTGCGGGAGTCTCATTGACTTGGGCCTCTCCCTCATTTTATTCCCTGTACTCCGAAGGGAACAGGTGCTCTTTTGGCTCCTCGATCTGCAACATATTACATGATGGCTGGAAAATCTCATAGTCTTTCATCTACCAATGGAAGAAGTCGTTCATGGATTCTACATCATTCTCCAAATATCCTTCTAATTCCAGAACACCCTCCTCATTTGGACCCATCTGTTGTTTCCCCTCATCTTCTCCAGCCAACTGTCCATCAGACTCTGACTTCGACAAGGATACCAACTCCTCACTCACCATTTGAGTTTGAAGGTCGATGACAAATTTCCTTCCACTGCTTTTTATGGACAGTGTGTTACGCTTCCAATTATGGTTCACCTTCGCAGTGACAAGCCACCCCCTCCCGACGATAGCATCATAGTCTTTCTTTTTTCAGGGGAATCACTTCGCCATCAAGAACAAAGGGTTGTGTACCAATTGTTAGTCATTCTATGAATCTATAAACAACATTCAAAGCCACAAATCAAAATGAAAAAAAAATAAAAAAACTAGAGAGTTCATTTCAAATGGTAAAAAAATATTGGGAAAAATTAAAAAAAACAAACAAAAAACCTACCTCTTTTGTTGAAATCTTCCTCTTTGATGTCTTTGAGAAGTTCTCAACACCTACAACCACGTAGGAATAGCACACAAACTATCTTAGAGCATGCAACAATTAGCTTTCAACTCTCCTTGAGCAATAGAGACAAAGAGTTTTGATTTTCGTTCACAAATGCATAAATTAAATAGGTTTCACCTTTTTCCTGGTTTCAATGGTCAAAATTAGTGTTAGGGGGTTGAGTTGACCTCTTTAGACAAAAAAAAAGTTAAAAGTATTTTAAAAATGTCAAAATACTTTATGAGTTCTGTCGCGGGAGTCAAAATTCCTGTCGGGTTTGCCCCAAGTTCGGCAAGGACGAACCCATAGTCTGTGGGTCGGACTTTGTCTAAACCCACAAGGGTCTGGACTTGAACTCACTAAATTGGACCTATACCCAGGGCTCCCATGGGAAGGACCTGGCTACTTAGATGTCTGCCAATAATAATTAAACTAGTCTAAATCTATTAATATAGAATGTCCCATTGACAAGTATTTATCTCATTTTAATAGCTTTTTTTGGGTTTGAACTAAACTAGGTAAGTAATTAAAGTCTTGTAGATATAATCCTCCTTCCTTTATGTACTGAGAGGGAAATTAATTTTAAATGGCAATAATTTAAAACATAAAAGAATATAATGTTTTATTTAGCATCAATTGAAATCTCACCTTAATTCTTTTCTCTTATTGGTGTTGCAATATCATATAGCTTATGTAATGTACCTTACTGGAATAATCTTGATTTTTTCCTAAATACAATATTTACTTAAATTGGTACTTGTTTGTCAGAATGAGAATTTATGATAATATTTAGATCAATAAATCATAGTACAATACCCAAAGTTGATCAAATTGTGAAATCTCCAGAAATGCTTTGCATATATGCTGAATTAGAGGGTTTCATCCCTAACTAAACAGTGTCAATACCAAGGATATCATCCTTAGCTTGCCAAAGAGCATGAAAGGATTACCATCCTTCCAACTCTTAGCCCACCTTGGAGGGTTTTGTCCTCCTCGACCAAGATTTGGTAAGAGCATGAAATGGTTTTCATCCTTCCTATTCTCGTGAGCCTGTAAAGGATTTTGTCCTTCCCTTTTGCAAATACTACGTAGAATTCAAAACTAATAACTTGATGTATTTGCTCGACTATTGTTGATTTTACTTTGCTCAATAATATTTATTGAGAGATTGACAAGGCAATCTTTGAATAATACTTGAATACTTTATAAATAATTGCTGCTTGAATTGATTTTCTGAATTATATTTATTGCTGAATGTATTTCTGAATTGATACTCTCCCAAATGATTTGTCCTCCCTCTTATATCTTCAAATGAGAGGGCGTCAAAGTCACACCTTTTTGTTAATATCATAGCTTTTCCAAGGGATACATCCCTTCATAATCAAGCGCTGCTTTCGAATGTGTTCATTTTAGTAATTGCTGATCGCCATATTTCTTTTTAATCTTAATCCACCCTTTCATTTAAAATTTTAACCTCTATCCTCCTTTAATTCCACGCTCAAATTTATTGGTGAGAAAGGCTGCACTTAAAAGATGCGATCTCTGGTGCGGGCATGACAGCTCATCACTCCATTATCAATCCTCATTCAAGATTGAAGCTTGGCCAGCCTTTCTTCATTGACCTTGGCTATTTTAAAATTCTGTCACACACACAATAATTTATGTATTTATATATACATACACACAATACTTATGTGTGAGCGACAGAGAGCATATTTCTGTGTAGGGTTTGAAAAGAAAACAAAGAAAAATTTGACAATCAAAACGCTGAGGGGTAGTGATGATCATATGACGATGCTTAATACTGAATATGGAGTTTCTGTGTCATGATGTTATTGATTTCATTAAATATTCCCTGAAAGTCTGGCTTTTTTAGGGCCATTAAATAAGATAGATTTATTGTATTTCCTTAGTGCTTGAGTAAAATTAAATCCATGTTCAGGATTATCATCTTTATATTATTTTCAATCTAACCTTTTCAATTTCAAAGCAGAATATATGGTATTTTGAAAAAGGAGATCAAGCTGGTATCCAGTAGCAGCCCAGCCTCCTTGAGAAATTCCCCATCTTCTGCCCAAGATTGTCTAGGTCCGAGGATGCCCCTGTGAAGAAAGGAACTTATATAGATAACATTCTTGGGTAGGCTCTTGGGACTTTCAAGGTTATTGAAAAGGAAGGATCTAATACTATGGGTTGAACAGAAATTATATTACTACTGTTTGTTCTTTCCCTCTTAGCTTGGAGCCACCCAATCATTCGATATGCAATACATAATATAATTTCAATCAAATTAATTATTTTTTAAATATGTGAAAAGTCATCTATGCTTGCAGTTAATGTGTGCTTATGGCTTTCTAAATTTGATTTCAATGTCATTATAGTTCAAACAACTCACCCTGCTGGGAAAAGATAAAATATTATCAACCAATCCTTTTGAACTTTACATGTACATCCATAAGATATTAGCCTCCACATGCCTTTTCAGCAAGTGATGGACAACAAAATGTTGTTGAACTTCTGGTTGCTAAATCCCCAATCCAAATAAGGCTTTTTTCTGTTCAAAAGTTAAAGATTGCTCGGCAGTAATATTATTGTCTGTTAGCACATCGACCTGATGATAAAATTGTGTTAATCCCAATGCACCATTTGATATAAATAACTGATGGATAGTAAACCTTGAATGTCCATTTTTTTAAGTGACATTTTTTATGAACCATACCATCAATGATATACCTTATTTTTTTTAATGACATGGACTGTGACATGCTATTATCAAGATGTAAATGGAGAATCTCAACCAGAGTTTCTCTGCATATACCAAATTTGTGGCTAAATTAAACACTCTCCCTTAATATTTCCTCTATTTTAAAGTGTTTGTTTGCGTGTAAAGTTGTCACAGTATGATGGAGTGCACTGAATGTTGTTGCCCCAAAATCATGTCTGAGTGAAAATGTAGAATTCGATGAGCTTAAATGACAAAAGTATAAACTTAACTGTTCAATAGTCAACATTGAATATCCATTGTTGTAAGCATGACATTTGTAATGAACACTATTATCAACAGTATAAGTTATATTTTTAATCTAAGTTACCGATCCTGGTTCTGATGCAGATTCAGGTTCCCGGATTTGACAAAAACAAATTTGGGCTGGTTCCGTTACCGCGTATATATATATATATATATATATATATATATATATATATTTGTGTGTGTGTATTTATGTATGTATGTATGTGTGTAACATGTTCAATGTTCATTCATCATTGGTTCAAAACATCAAACATATAGTGATAATAAGTTAGAAGCGTGATACTCATAAATCCATCATTGCCAATAAAATTATAAATAAAATACCTCATATATCATATTCATACTTTGCAAAAGTCTCAAAATGTCATTACACAATAAAAATTTATATTACAAGCCATATTTCATATTTAATATCCAAATTCATCTTCATTATCTTCATAGGAATCAAGGTAAACATTTGCTTCCACTACAACTTCATTTGAACCAACAGTCATGTCACTGGGTATGTCCATGTCATGTGGAACAGCTGCCTCTTGTTCATCTACAGAGACTTGGGCAAGTTGTGCAACCATGGCATCTAAATCAGCACACTCAGGGACAAGATCCCAATTCCTTGCCACACCCTCACAGTAGTCTGCTTCTTATGTGACAATAGGCGAAGTTTGGACTGTGTGAAGACCAAATGCATGCTTCACGGTCGAAATTGGAGTTCTAAATGCTTTTTAGAATTATTATTTTTAAATGGCATGTGGGGCCCGTTTTTGGGTGCCCACAGCCTTGGGTGCCTGTGGTTTCCTCCGAATGCCCGGCCAGAATCCAGGCGGAATCCAGGTGTAATCTGGGAGGAATCAGTACCAGCATCGCACCAGAATCAGGATCCGGGCCTATATGCAAGGATCCGGTAACTTAGTTTTTAACAACAGATTGTGACATGCTATTATCAAGATGTAAATGAAGAATCTCAACCAGAATTTCTCTGTATGTACAAAATTTGTGGCTAAAATAAACTCTCAACTAATATTTCCTCTATTTTAAAATAATTGTTTGTGAGTAAAGACGTGACAGTATGATGAGGCCCATTAATGTTGTTGCCCCAAAGCAACATGTTAATGGCTCAATCCAGTTTTAAGTTGTTGCTTAGTCACACCAGACAATATCAATATAACTATTTAGCATTAATAAACATGGATGAAACCTTTTGTCAAGATATTCCATTACTGCCTACTTTCTATCAGTTGTCAATTCAGTAAGAAATTTGGAATGAATCTAGTTCCTCAGAGTTCTTCCAGTTACTAACTAATTTACATAATCCTTGCATTCGATATGATATTTCTTTGACATCAGTGTCAACCATAAGAGCTGAGTTATTATTTATCTATGTTCTACGAATTTTCTCAAATTTTCAGATTATTTCACTCAACTCGCCTCTTTCAAATCTATTAGTCTGGCATTCTGAATAACTACAAAATGTTTTCCTCATTTCCTCTTTCCCCATTTCTATGTAAACATGGAAAAAATATTTAGTATGCATCCACAATTAAACAAAATCACTTTTACAGGATTTATGCCCCTAAAAACCAAATAAAGAATTTTTTTGGATACTTTAATCTGAGGTGGCTTCCAGAATGCTGCATCTGATGAAAATAACCAACCCTGCAAGGATAAAGAAAGATATCATAAACAAGCCCACAAATTTATGACACTCACTTGAAGATACTAGATTGAGTTCTCAATAGTGGAATCAATTTTTAAACTACAATTTAGAAAGTGATTAAATGCATGTCATTTGCTGTGATATGTGAAGCTCATTATCATCCCAACAAATGTGAACCTAGTTGCATGAAACTTAAAAACAGATACAGTTAGAGAAAGTAAATGCAATTGTAAAACAAGCACCAAAGCTCCTTCAAAATGCGGAAGCAACACAAGGACAAATTTATTTTTAAAAATGACAAAAAAACATTGAATTTTAAAATATATATTTAAATTTGGGGCAAAAAAACAAATTTCATACTTAAGACAAACTCTGGACATCCTAACCATCATGGATTAATGGTTCAATTATTTGACAAATCAATATCAGAGCAATTGTGTTATTGTTAAAATCTGAGAAACAGATTACAACCAAGAATAGAATTGAAAGAGATAGATGAAATAAAGTGTAAATGAAATGAACAACATAACAGTAATACCGAGAGAAAACTGATGTGAAACGCTCCAAAGCAAAATAGAGGGAATCATTTACTACAAAGGGAGAATTTTATTGGTAACTGAAAATAAGTTTAAGGAGCAGATTCTTAAAACTTTTCATGACAATCCAATGGCTAGTCAACCTAGTAATTACAAGTCTTATAAGCAGATCTGTAAGAGGTTTTCGTGGAAAGGGATGAAGAATGACATTCTCAACTTTATTCTTCAGAGCAGTATTTAGACTTCAGCGAACACAAAAGGCCATCATTAGTGACAGGCACAACAATTTTATGTGCTTATTTTGGCACGAGTTATTTAAATTATACGTCACTAAGTTAACTCCTACACCTAGTTACTACCCTCAAAAGGATGGTTAGACTGAGATTGTCAACAAATGGGTGGAAGGTTACCTACGCACCTATGTCTCAAGGCAACAGAAAGCGTGGCTTAAGGGGTTGCATTTGCGGGAGTTCTGCCACAACTCCACCTGTTGGTACTCCTAAATTTGGAACAAATTTGGAGTGACCATGTTAAAATTTTCAGATAAGCAAAGTAAGTATCCTTGAAAGATTGTGTGAGAAGGCTCAGTTGGAGTGCTTGTAAAAGGTGCCCAGATCGTTTTCATGAGGTACGAATTGGGAAAAGGCTTCAATGCCTTTCATTTGTTATATGCAGTGGGTCCCAGCTCCTGAATTCTAATTCTGACATGTTTATGGACTAGTCATTTTGAGGTGGTCACCTAATTCTGCATTTTTGCTCGAGTGTCAATCTATTGTAAATGGCCTAGTTTGCTTTTGAATACCTTGCACCCAGGAGTATGTCATGACCCACCACTTTGGGGATGTTGAGTATGTGTATCAGAGAACC
The DNA here is from genome assembly GCA_018584345.1 of Thuja plicata. Taxonomy (NCBI): domain Eukaryota; kingdom Viridiplantae; phylum Streptophyta; class Pinopsida; order Cupressales; family Cupressaceae; genus Thuja; species Thuja plicata. Next base: position 775,153 of record MU225649.1, on the reverse strand, counting down.
TATGTTTCGAATCCCAAGTCATTTCCATATGTTCTGACTAGATTTCAAATCCCTCAAAGTTGGTAGTTTGCTGTTGTCATGCATTGTGCAATTGGTCAGAATTCTGAATAGCCTAGTTTGACAAGTTATAACTTTTGACCTAGTGACCTAATTGAAAAATTTCCTTTTGTATCCTATTATAGAGGTCAAATACTTCTTGAGTATCCATCATCAAGTTATGACAGGTTCATTTGGTTAGTTTGATAGGCCCATTCCGTTTGCAGTTTCTATTAGTGTGCCAAACTGTCAAATGCAGTTTTCTGAGTTGTCCACTTTGAGGTCTTGAAAGTTTATACCCGGGTGAACATTTTGGATAATTGACTTGTTCCTCGTATTGTAAACATAGGAGTGTACTCACCTGAGGATTTATAGATTCCTGCCAATCCATTTATCCACTTTGCCTGAGCCTTTCCATTCCTGATTTATTAAAGTTTCACTGGAAATGCAGAATTCAGAATTAATTGGTATACTTTGTTGTTTCCCTGTTTACACCCGGTTCGAGGTCAAGCATAACTAAATGTGGATCTGCATTGTAGACCTGGGAGTGAACTCTTTTGCAGATTTGCAGACTTTGACCAATCCGGTAGATCACTTTTCTTTGCCGATTCCAAACCCGATTTCTACATATCTGTTGTGCTTTGGTTCAGAAAGTGTTCAAAGTGCCAACTTTGCAGATTGGTATCAGTTCAATGGTTTGTTTTCAGAATAAGTTAATTGACGGGTCATGTTCTACATGTGACATTCAATCAGGCTCCAGAGGTTGAGTTTCTGAAAGATCTTTTTGATGACCTTGTGAATTCAGTTTCAGAGGCAGTTTGTTCAGTTTGCAGTGCAAAGAAGAGTTACGTTTTCAGAATGGCCATTTTACATAAGTGATATCTTTCTATCTAAAAGATATTTTTAGGGTCCGATTATGGGAACATCCTCATTGAATATGAATTTACTATGTGACCTAGTGGTGATATTTCAGAGCTTGTTTCAATATTTTTGCAAGGGTCAATCTGAAAGGGATTTATGGTGATTCAGCATTTGCACCTACACGAGTTTTCTGGAAGGCTAAGTTTGCACTGTTATATCTAGTGCCTGAAGACGAATTTGGCAAGCCCCTTCTGCGTGTGTATTCAATGGTAATCAATGAATCATTTTGTCGAATGCTGGAGTTAGTTTTCTTGTTTCAGTAAATTTTTAAAGGCAGCCCCAGAGGCCAGTTGCCATTAATGAGTTAAGTTTGCAGAAATGCGAAAAGTTGTTAAAAACACCGCCAGTTCAATGCTTCATCGTCCATTTGTGGTGGATCATTTTAGGTGACCAGGGTTACAAGTAATGGCTACGGACAAGGGGCTCTATGTCCAACCTCAATTGTTGGTGATTTTATTGCAATTGTCAATCTCGGATCTAGTCCAATTCATGGGTCTCTCTTTTTGGGATATTCGTTATCAAAGAACGTCAATATATCTGTAGATCAATAACGAATCAAAGTGCAATTTAGCATTAATCGGTGCTCATCCCAACTTAAATGTCTTTCTTTTTAAAGCCAAGCAACCGCTATTCTTACATAGTAATCAAAGCACATACGGGGAGTCAACTGATGGTAAAGTTTTAAGTCAATTTTAAATGCAAAAGGCACATGTTAATGCATTGGTAAGAGAGGAAGTATGTTTGCATTAATAAACTATGAAGATAAGCCAGCACAAGCATAAATGGAAGAGGTGAGGTTTCATAACTTTTAAAATTAACAAATGCAAATGTCAAAAGGGGGTGGGGCTGCGTAAGAGATTGGGAGAGTATATGATGCACTATTTCTCAATACCATTGAAACATTTAAAAGCAAATGCTTTTAATAAATGAAAGACTTCCAAGTAGTTTCCAGAGAAGGAAGTAATGTCTGTGCAAATATGGAGGATGTGGGGTATCAAAATCAAAGCAAGCTAGTGTGATTTCCTACGCTAGGATCAGCATATGGGAGTTTTTATTTAAAACATTAAAACAGCAGACAACATTCCCACTAAGGTATGGGCTGCGTAGACAGCAGGAAGTTTTTTAAGGAAGTTTTCAATCAAGTTTAAGTACACCTTGCGCAGCTTCTTGGAGATGAATGCGCAGCAGATTTAGGGGGATCTTACATAATATACAATGCAAACCAAAGTGCAATGGAGGCCAACAAAGGAGAATTCCAGATTGCACAGACATTTTGGAAGCATAGACAGGGCACGTGAACTATTTGACTAGAATGATTGCATGCTGTACACAAAATGTGTTTGTTTGTAGGGTTCTCAATGCTTTCATGCTAATGCAATCCACAGATGTAAGCCATATTTCACAAAAACTTCCAAGACTATGCGATGGACAAGTGTAAAGCCATGTTCCCAGCCCTTCCTTGCGCAGACTAATATGAAGGATAGTTGGGTTGTTTTGTTATAAAATTTGCATAGAGTGAATGCCATGCCAGTAGCAGAAATTGGAGGGAGGATGCAGACTTTGAAATGTTAAGCCCAGCATTACATTGCAAAAACATAGCCATAGAGAGTATGCGATGGTTTTTTGGGGAAAAGTTTTGAGTTTCATGAAAGATTTTGAGTTGATCTGCAAATATAAAACCATGGAGAGGGGCGTTTTGTCCATTAAAACAGGTTTATGGTCTCCATTTTCAAAGAAAGAGTGCCATTAATAAGCAGTTCTCTTCACACTTTCAGCAAAAGTGGAAAACAATGAAATTCTTTTATCCCATATGGCTTGTGCAGTAGCATTTTTGATCTTTATAAGCTAAAACGCTAACTCTCATTGTAAATAAGTCACCCCAGAGGCTCTTGGCGAGCGAGGTAAATTTCGAAAATGGCTTTAAAACCATGAAATGGATTATCCCACATTCACCCTGCAAGTGGATTTCGAAATGTTTATAAGGAAAGATGCTAACATAGTAATTTGAAAGAAGAAGAAGAGGCTATCCACGTGCGCCCAGTCATTGGACCGCCTCGATTTTCGTGCCCGAAAACGAAAAAAGGTAAATTTTGACGAAAATGGACACTTGGCTCTGGTCGCATGGTCGCAAGGACCCAGTCACTCAGTCGGGAGACAAATTGCAATAGACCGCCAGGATTTAGAGACTTGGCGACTGACCGCTAGCGGTTAGTCGCGCAGTCGGAAGATGACAGAGTTAACCACCAAGACTTGGCGACTAACCGCAAGCGGTTAGTCGCGAAGTAGCCGAGTGCCAGAGTTGACTGCTGCGACATAGAGATAGCTGCTGGTCGCGTGGTCGCTAGATGGAGTTAGCCGCCGGATGTCAATCGCGAGGTTGCCCAGGATTGACTGATGAGGTAAAATTTGCTCGCGACTATGAGACTGTGATGGTCGCATGGTCGTCGAAGGTTAATAGATGAGTTAAAATGATTCAACGACTTGGAGACAAGGAAGAAAAGGTAACCAGGGTTAAAGCACAGTTAAAAGGCACAGTTTATGACAGCAAATCAGAGGGCGCCACATGTCAATTTTTGGTGGCTTCTGGGCAAGATAGTGCAGAAAATAAAGTTTTCAAAAGAATTTAAATATGTGCAAAGTTTGAAATGTTCAAATGTAGAAATTTTCAATGTATTTATCTCAAATATCAGAAATATGCATTCCTGGGGATTTTTATAAACAGAAAGATAATTAGATTTTTAAGAGATATTTGGAAATTAGATTTTAAATCAGATTCTCGAAGGATTGATGCAAATTTGAGATGGATAAGTTGGAATCAGATCTGCACAGGAAAATGAGATAAAATGCATAATATTTTATTGCAAAGTTTTCAAGAAAGGCTTTCCCGGAGGGTTTATAGTCAAATTTTGAAATCAGATTTTTAAGGTAAATAGTATCAGATTTCAAAGATGTTTTGCAGAAGATAGAGTCGGATATTTTCTCAGACAGATGGAGTCAGTTATTAAAGATATATCAGATATTTTGAAGACTTGGAAAGATGAGTAAAAGATCAAATTTGAGGAGAGACAGGTGTCAATTGCTCAGGAAGATTAGGGTTTTTTCTCTTCTTATTTATTCTCTTCTCTTTTCTTTAAAAGCGGTTCTGATTTCAGGTTCCTATTTCTGGTTCCTGTGGAGGTTCCTGGTCTTGTTCTTGTTCCTGTATTTGTCTGGTTCAGTACAAGTTACCATTGGTTTGGAGATTTTATTTGTAAAGCATTCTTCTTTTTCATGTTTAGTTCTTGAATTTATTGTCTAGATATCTGGACACAATTTGGATTAATGAGAATACAGTGCAGTTCCTATTCATTATTGTCTTGTCTCTTTTGACTATGGTTTATGCTCTAGTATAGTTCATTTGTAAGGCATCTAAAATATACCTACTGCAAGGTAGTGTGTCTAATCATTTGTGAGTCTTTCTCAAGGAGAGAGTTAAATTTTGTAAATGATTTCAGAGAGCAGGACATGGTTGTGAAGATCTGATGAAGAAGTATTGAGTCGAGTAGATTGTTTGTAAGGCATCCAATCTGAATTGTATGAAGTTTGTAAGGCATTCTTCAGTATTGCATTAGTTTCTTATTGTTGACATATGTTTTCATTGACTCTTTGCCCAAGGAATAGGCACTG
>MU225649.1:742928-770262 GCA_018584345.1 Thuja plicata | reverse complement strand
CAGTGAATGAAACAATCCACCAAACACATAGACTGAGATATCAGTAATCTTTAAAAGGTAAAACCTGCCTGAGTCTGTGGAGCTCAAAAACGAAGAAGGATATTATCCAATCCTTAGAAATTAGCCTCTCTCTTGCCTAAAAGAGGTTGCAACTAAGTATACCAGATATACTGTCATCATTAGGTAAGTGTTGCAAGAAAAAGAGCTAACACCACCTATCATATATCCATCAAGATGTCTCCTTTCATTGCTATGTACGAGTCTGAGGCTCCCAGCTTCAATGATTTGATATTTAGGGATAGTAGAGTACCCAGAGCTAGAGACTTTTTGATGGAAAGTCAAGATATAATGAGAACTCTGAGGGATAACATACACCATGCACAGAATCGGCATAAGTTGTATGCTGTTCAGCACTGTATTGAGTGGCAATTTGAGGTAGGAGACATAGTTTAACTGAGATTGCAGCCTTATAGAATGTCTACTCTCAAGAAGAGTGGACCTGAGAAGCTTAAGCCGAGATTTTATGGGCAATCCAGAATTGCTAGGAGGGTTGGAGAGGTTGCTTATGAGTTGGAGTTACTAGCTAGTAGCAAAGTGCACAATGTCTTCCACATATGATGCCTTAAAAAGGCACTCGATCATAATGTAATACCTTCAACAGAGTTGCCCCCGTTGAATAAGGAAGGCAAATTGATAATGATACCTAAGCCAGTGATTGATTTCAAAGAGTATACTATCAGGAGAATAGTTATCCCTAAGTATACAATGAAGTGGAAGAACTTACCAGTGGAGGATGCTACCTGCGAGAATGAATAGATTCTACGGCATCTAGAGTTGTGACTACTTGAGGACAAGCAATCTTGGGGAGCGATTACTATAATGTCCCCTCTTTGCACTTGATCAAATGGTTAATCCATTAGCCCAAATGGCTTGGGTTAAGGGACTATGTGTCTTGGTTGAGTTTCTGCAGGAGTTTCGAGAGCTTTCCAATAGGGTTTCTATTTTTTCCAGGGAGCTCTTTTGAGTACTTACTATTTATAGTAAGTCAGTGGGCCAAAAGTTGTTCAATAGTGCAAAGCTTCTATCTATATCTTTGGTGAGTCAAAAGGTTTTGAAGAAATATTAGAGTTATTGGCCTTATTAATATTTTACATGTTGCCCTTAAGTGTAATGACCCTTGTTAGTTTAAGACTTAAATTGCCACAAAGTACTTAATGTGCTTATGATCTAAAATGACAAGTTAATAATGATTCAATTTAGTTAATCAAAGTAAGAGAATTATGCATTCATCTAACCATATTAAGATGTGTATATGCAATCAGTAACATCTATATCCCCCTTATTACTATTTTTAGCGTGAGAAGGAAGGATCAGGAATGCAACCAAGGTGCCTAGAGACCAATTACAATAGGCTCCCTCAAGGTTTACATAACCGAGCACATATCTTATCTTGGGACTTTGCCCTCAAAGCTTCCGGGACTCTGACCCCTACCCTTCCTTGGGACTGAAGCTATTGACTGGATTTAGACAAGCCCGTCCTTAGGAACACATCTATCCTCTCCCTCTCAGTCTCTGAAATGGTAACAAGGCTTGGGTGTACATGTATGCATATTGGCTAATTATTAATATGCTAGTATTATTGACTCAACAACTATGTCATTAAATAAGAATGAATGCATACAAACACAATGGCCTGAGTTGTTGTTAGTTTCAGACTTATAGTTTGAAATGTCTTGTCTGCACTGAGTACCTAGTTAATTTGTTGTGACTGTTGTTCTGCTTTGATTTTTTTTCATTTTTCTTTTAATTAATTGGTTTAATTTATTTGTTAAATATTTACCAACAGGGGCTATCACAGTCCACGCCTCCTAAATTTGCTTGTCCTCAAGCAATTTGAATTTTGGGTACTCGAAAATTTCTTCTCCTTCCCAGGTTGCATCTTCTTCAGGCAAGCCCTTCCACTTGATCAAATATTCCGAAATGGTCGTATTTCTCAATTTCTTCTCCCTCATGTTGAGAACCATTTCCTGTTCTAGGACGAGTTTACCTTCATCATCGAGTGGAGGTAACTCCTCACATGGATTAATTTTTTTTCCAAGGACTTTCTTTAGCCATGACACATGGAAGATATTGTGGATTCTACTCTTCTCGTGCAGCTTAAGTTCGTAGGCCACTTCACCAATTTTCCTCAATATTTGGTAGGGTTCGTAGAATCGTGGTTTTAACTTCTTTGCTCCCCTAGTTTTCATGGACAATTGCTTATAGGGTTGTAATCTCAAGAAAACCCAATCCCCTACTTCAAATGCTTGCTCAGTCCGGTTTTGGTCGGGATAAATCATTTGCTGGTTTTGCGCATCATGGAGGTTATCTCTGAGCACTCTCATGATGTCAACGTTTTGTTGTGCAAAATCCCTAGCTCCTGGTGTACCTTTCTTTCGAGAAGAGTCAAACTTCCAAAAGGAGGTTCCTCATAACTATAAAATTCCTTGAATGGGCTCATTCCAATGGATAAGTGATGTGTAGTATTGTAACAATGCTCTCCAAGGTCCAACCATTTTACCCATGTATTTTGTTGGCCTGTAACATAATTCCACAAATATCCTTCTATCCATTTATTAACAATCTCTGTCTGACCATCGGTTTGAGGGTGATAACTTGTACTTAGTGTCAATTTAGTGCCTACCAAACAAAAAAGTTCTTGCCAAATGCTCAAATATCAACTATCTCTGTCGCTAACAATGTTTTTGGGTAACCCATGTAATCTGAACACTTCTTTGAAGAAGACTTCTGCAATTTCAGGTGCTCTATATTTTGTAGATATGGCCAAAAAGTGTGTATTTGGTTAATCGATCCACTACCACATATATACAATCTTTCCCTTGTACTTTGCAGAGGCCTACAATGAAGTCCATGGAGATACTCTCCCATTTCTGATCTGGTATTGGTAAGGACTGAAGTAAACCGGTTGGGTGTGTTTGCGCTCCCTTGTTTCTTTGGCATGTCATACATTGTTGGACATGTTTAAGTATGTCTTTCTTAAGTCCCTTCCAAGAACACTTTTCCCTTACCTATTTGTATGTTTTGTAATACCCTTGATGTCCGGCTAGGGAGCTGTCGAGGAATTCTTTAATGACTATTGCCTTCATTTTTGACCCCGGAGTAAGGTATACTCAATCTTTATAGAGAATAATTCCCTTTACTACTTTATAATCTTCATGTTGCATGTGTCCTTCAATAATATCATTGGCATGGGAATCTTTAGCATACTCTGTGATGATGGAGTGCTTCGAGTCTGCTATGATATCTATTATGGTACACAAGTAGGGCCTTCTGGATAATGGATCGACTACTACAAGATTCTTTCCTTTCATATATTCAATGTCGAAGTTATAAGGTTGCAATTTGCTTACCCATTTTTCTTGGCGATCATTAATATCCTTTTGTTTTACTAAGAATTGTAAATTGTTGTAATCCGTCTTGACCATAAATTTAACACAAACCAACTATTGCCTAAATTTTGCCAAGGCATGCATGACTGCTAATATCTCTTTATCATAGATAGAGTAAGATCTTTCAATGCGATGGAGTTTCTTGCTTTCAAGAGCAATCGGGTGCTTATTCTACATGAGGACTGCACTGATGCCTTCCCCGGATCCATCACATTGTAGCTCGAATGGTAGAGATAAGTCAGGGATGGCTAAAACAGGGCATGAGCTCATTGTTTGTTTGAGGTTCTCAAAGGCTTTTGTTTGACGTTGTCAAAGGCCTTTTGAGCTTGTTCATTCCACCCAAATACTCCCTTTTTGGTTAGGTCGGTGAGGGGGGCTGCCATTTTTGGGAAACCCTTTACAAACCTTCTATAATAATTGCGAAGTCCCACAAATCCTCTTTACTAAATTAGGGTTCTAGGTTTAGGTCATTCCATAATAGCCTTGATCTTTTCTTCGTCAACACTCACCTTGTTTGTTGATCTTGTGGCCTAAGTATAGAATTTCTTTTAATCTAAATTTGCATTTAGAAGCTTTGGCATAAAGTGATTCTTGCAAACGAATTCCCAATACCTCGTCAATGTGCTTAAGATGATCCTCCCAAGTTTTTCTATTTACGAGGATATCATCAAAGAATATTAATAAAGAAATTCTGAGTTGTTTCCTGAAGGTATAATTCATACAGGACTAAAATGTAGCAGGGGCATTGGTTAATCTAAATGGTAATACTAAAATCTCAAAATGTCCATAGAGGGATCTGAATGTTGTCTTTGGAATGTCCTCATTCTTATTTGGTGATATCCTTACCTGAAGTCAATTTTTCAAAAATAATTGGCTCTGTGGGGTTCATCAATAAGTTCGTCCACTCTAGGGATAGGATATTGATTTTTGATGGTATTCTTATTCAAAGCTCTATAATCAATACACACTCTCATTGTCCCATCCTTCTTTTTAACTCGTACAACTGATGATGCAAAAGGGTTGGAACTTAGTTGAATGTGGCCCATCTCTAATAATTCATTTATAGTTTTTTCTATCTCTTTGAACTTTTGTGGATGTCGGTATGGAGTGGTAATCACTAGTTGTGCTCCTTTCTCCAATTCTATGACGTATTTAAATCCTCTTTTGGGAGGTAGTCCTGGAGGAATGTCATCAAAAACTTTTTTGTGCTTTCCTAGGATAGGCTTTATATCAATGTGAATAGCCTTCCCCTGTGGGGTAGACTTGTCAAGGATCAACCACTATGCCACCCATTCCCCTTGACCTTTCCAAAAAATTATTTCCACTCTCTTGCATGAGACTACCCTCAAGAACCCGTTGGGTATCCCTTTCAATGTCACTTCTTGCTTTTTATGTTGGAAACAAATTGTTATATTCGGTAGATCAAATATAAAGTGTCCCAATATCATGTCAAAATCTAACGGTACCACATAAAAGTCTTCCTTAATGGGGTGCGTTTCCACAAGCATTTCCAATTAGGGTACCTATTTTGTGCACTTAACCAAAGCTCCTGTTGCAGTTACTGCTGAAAACCCCTTGAAATCTTTAGTCTCTAATTTCCTTTTCGCCACCAATTTCTCACTTATGAAATTATGAGAAGCTCTGTTATCCACTAAGGTGATGACTTTTTGTCCTTTAGGGGTGCTTTTTATACGGAAGGGATGGTGTTTGGAATTTTGAGTAGTGATAGTGGCTAGAGTTACTTGTTATTCATCATAATACTTAGCCTTCTTGTTGGGCTTATCCTCCCTCTCATCCTCAGAATTTACTTCTATTTTGTGGACTTGGTTTTTACATTTGTGGCCAGGCAGCCATCTTTCTTCGCATCTATAACATGCTTTTTTATTGTCTAAACCTTCCTTATGACAAATGTGCCCTCTTTCCCATGGTTCTTGACATTTATAGCATAAGTTCTTTCTTTTAAGCTCATCCCTACCTAGGTGAGCCTTGCGGTGATTTTCCCTATTATAAAAATTCTTTGCATGATATTTTGGCGCAATTTTTTTGGGGGATGATGTCTCTAAATTTAGGGTTGTTTCAATTGCATCTTTTAAAGTGGCTGGTTTGAAAGCAGTTACCAATCCCTTTATTGATTCTTTTAATCCATATATGAACAAATAGGTTAATTTTTCCTCATCTAATCCTGTGACTCCGGTTGAAATTCTCTGGAACCTATGGATGTATTCATCCACTGTGCCTGTTTGTTTTTGCTGAGTTAATTCTTTGAAATCTTTTTGGGGATGTTTACGGTCAAACCTTTTAACCAATTTCTGCGAGAATTCTTCATAAGAAGTCACATTTTGGTGCCCTTGGGTGAGGATACCATGGTGCCAACATTCGTGGGCTGAACCTTCCAAGTGTAGGGTAGAAAATTGAATTGCATCTTCTTCACAATGGGATTGAGGGTCAAGTAAGTGTTTAATTTTTGCAGCGATCCATGAGCTGTGATTCAATCAGACCCATCAAAATTTGGAAGTGTTACCTTGTTTATCTTATGTTTTAAGTCCTTATTAGATTGTCCCCTTTCCCTCCTAGAAGCTTCTAATTTCTTTGCTTTACAATAATCCTTGAATGATATGCTCCTTATTTCAGGTCTTAAATTGTGGTAAGCTTCTGCTAATTCCTCTTTATTGTTATGGAGGTGCCTTGTTTCTTCGTCTTCTCTTGGGGTGTCCCTTCTTGGTAGGAAGGATGGTTTCACGATCCTAGGTGTGGATGATCTACTATTATTTTCTGGATGATTTGCCCTAGTGTCTCTTCCACCCGGGTGTGATCTAAGATCATTGATTGAAGTACTCATGTTTTGCAAGGCTTGCATGAGGACTTGGGTTCTTTCATTTTGTTCTATTAATGTTTTAGTTGTTATCTCCATGAACGTCCTCAACTCATCACCTATTGGTTCACCCATTATATTGTTTGTTACTTGTTTCCTCCTTTCCCTTCCAAAGGCTCTTTGTGCCCTTTGGCTTTGTTCCATTAACAGGATGGCAGGATAAAGGCTCTAATACCATTTGTAATGACTGTTGTTAGCTTAAGATTTAAATTGCCACAAAGTACTTAATGTGCTTATGATCTAAATTGGCAAGTTAATAATGATTCAATTTAGTTAATCAAAGTAAGACAATTATACATTCATCTAACCATATTAGGACATCTAAATGCAATCAGTAACATCCATATCCACCTTATTACTATTTTTAGCGTGAGAAGGAAGGACCGGGAATGCAACCAAGGTGCCTAGAGACGATTTACAATAGGCTCCCTCAATGTTTACAAGTCTGAGCCCATATCTTATCTAGGGACTTTGCCCTCAAAGCTTCTGGGATGCTGACCCCTACCCTGTCTTGGGACTGAAGCTATTGACTCGATTTAGACAAGCCCCTCCCTGGGAACACATCTGTCCTCTCCCTCAGTCTCTGAAATGGTAACAAGGCTTGGGTGTACATGTATGATTATTGGCTAATTATTAATAAGTCGGTAATATGACACAACAACTATGTCATTAAATCAGAATGAATACGTACCAACACAGTGGCCTGAGTTGCTGTTAGTTTCAGACTTATAGTCTGAAACGACTTGTCTGCACTGAGTACCTAGTTAATTTTCTGTGACTGTTGTTCTGCTTGGATTATTTTTTTATCCTCTTTTTTTTCTTTTTTTTTCTTTTTCTTTTAATTAATTTGTTTAATTTATTTGTTAAATATTTACAAACAGGGGCTATCACATTAAGTCTCTTGAAAAAGTACCACATGTCCAACACAGACAACGTTGTTAGGGGCGGGGGGAGAGGGCAATGTATTTCCTTGACATGAGGCAAACATTATGCCTTTGAAAGTAGACACCTAAGGTAAACGGCAACAATGATTTTAAACAAAATGCAATTTTAAAAAGGCAAGGAGAGTGAACGCCTAGGAAGGGAGATATAAAGAGATTAAAATAAAATAAAAGTAAACCTAAAAGGAGTGTGGTGTTTTGGAGGTAAAAATGGTTTCAAACTTGTGTTGCCCTAATCCCCTCGTTTCTTCATTAAAAAGAACATTTTGGCTCTCATTTGAATATCTTGTTTTTGGCAACATAACGAAGTGCTACTAGAGTGTTTCCAGGAAGGACAATCTACTGGTTTGAGAAGGAATACCCTCAGCTGCGACACCGGTTTCGGTGGCGAAAGACCCACTCAAGCTGGTTATTGTTAAAGAACAAAGTTTTGAAGTTTTTTGGTGTGTGATTGGGTGTAAAGAATATTTTCAGTGTCTTGATGTGGGTTTTCAGTCAGTAGTTTGGTGTGCATGGTTTTCAGGGTGTTGGTGATCTTTCTACAATTTGGAGTGAGAGGGTATGTTTGGTTTCATTTTTAATGCGCTGGAGCTTATTGACAGATTTCTGGAAGTGATTATTCAAGGTGGCTGAAGCACATTTTTTATCATAACTCCTGTAGAGATTTAAATCCCCTTCTGGGTATTCTGCTACTGCGTTTCTCTTGGCAAGGTGCCTTGTTTGAGCTATCACCTGTGGATTTTGATGAAGGTTTGATTTTATAATGCAACTCGCCCTATTCTAGAGGGATATACAGTTGCCCTTTGGCACGTGGGGTTTGGTGAATGGAAAAAACTGCATCTTGGGTGGCTGGTAAACTCTAAACTTGGGCGTATATTGCTGCTAATGAAGATTTATTGAAGCTGGAAACTTTCTAAGCATATCTCAACAAGATGGCAGACATTCTTAGGTCTAACATATTGTAACAGAAGTCTGATTTCAGTATGTAGTTGAATGCTAATTTGATTTGTAATGATTTTCAATATGAATTGATGCAAGGAATGTTTATTCTCTTTATTGTAATGCTATTTCTATGCATGCAATAACCTTTGAATGAAATTTGAAGTAAACAATCAGCCAAGTACTTGTTTGGGTCACATCTTGCAAACACATACCTCAAAAAAAAAATCAGGGGTGCCCATTACTACAATGTTAAGGAAACAACACGGCATGAAAAAAGAGGACATTGGTAACAACAGGTTTTGAGTCTTGTGATGACAAATTTAAATGCTGGTTCAATGAACAGCAGAAAGAATATGGAAAAGGAACTAGCAATAACACAGAAGGGTGCAAGTACACACCACTGGGTATTATACAAGATATTTAAATGGTTGCCATGTCCTATACATGATATGATACTTCTAACTTCCTTTAGCCTAAAATGGTTTGTACAACTTATCAGTACAATTTATTTGTTTCGAAGATTATATCTATGATTTTTTAGGTTCCAAATAAGTTCTCTGAATTCATTTGTTTTCGTTTATTACAAAAACTATCGACTAGATTTAGACTACTATTACTATTATGATATTATCACAACATTATCTCGTTAGAAGGAAATGTTTGATACATTTTACAAATTCCCTGACAAGGTCTCTTCCAAGATCATTTAGTACAAGTTTCATTGAGAAGTCCATGCTACTTCATGCCATATATACTAGAAAGGTAAAAAAAAAAGTTTTGCTAACTCTAGAAATCTTATCCAGTCCATGTTTTTAGTTCCCCCTATCCAAATGTCAATTCTATTACCACACGAAATAACACAGCTAAACATTAGCAATCATCAATTCTACAATAAAAAATGCAGCTTCAAGCAAAATATACTGTTTTACAAAAAATGATTAAACCTGCATGAGCCAAACAGCATCTTTGTCTCCTGCATGCATTGCGTCAAAAACTGCAGCTCCAAGGGTAGATATATATTCTGGATCATCAGTAGGAGGCGTGTTCTCATTGAAAGTGTCACTGTTTAACAGAAATACATCAAAGATCCTCAGAATTCACCACATTATTTAGAGCTTCCTAAGTACCACAGAATTAATATTCAGCTTTCCATTGTCTGTTTATATGGCATATTTCTAACTGTAATGTCCATTTCTATGGTAACTAGTGAATTTATGATGATTGCCTTACAAAACTAATGGTAATAGATTTCCTTCCTTGAATTTTTGAGTATTCCGATGAATCAAAATCTATGATATCCCTTAAATGTTCAAGTTATCTAATTAATAAGATTAATGTGTATTTATAATAATAATGATATGTAAGAGCAATGTTATGGATCTGGTTGAGTAATTAGGTATCTGCCCAATGATCTTAACTGTACCTCTGCACTTACAGCAATTCACAATAATAATATATCTTCGCTATGTTCGGTATGACCATCTATATATGGAACAGCGATCATGATGCTATTGTATCAGATAAGAGGATTTGTTCCCACCCTAATAATGGTGCTATTTTGATGCATAATTATGTGTCTCGTTGGTGCTGAGACAATAGATTGATAAGTCTATTTCTAATGTCCCCAATTTAGCAGCTTCCAGGAATATGCAGAGGTTAGCTCATCATTGCGAGTTTCGTGAGCTAACGCCTTGATTTGAGGGTCTTAGTCAACTTACTATTTTTAGTAAGTCAATGATGATGGTTTCCATTTCTGGCAGGCACTTAGGCGCTATATTCAGTCGGTGATGATATTGGCACTTTCAGTGGTATACATTGAGTTTAAGTTATAAATTGCTTTTGGGCGCCTAGTGGGGGTATTAATCATTAATTCCAATGGAATATAATCCTAAGTCTTAAAAGCAATGCTTTTAAGTGTAAGGTGTGTTGAAAAAGCCTCTTAACTTCTTAAGTGAAAAGTGTCTTCGTGAAGCTTTTAGCTTTGGAGTTATTTATTTTTAATTCAAAGTTATTAAACGAAGGCTTCTAATTGAAAAGTGTATTGATGAAAGCTCTTTAGTGAAAAGTGTGTGAGAGAAGCCATTTGCCTTTGGTGTCTTGAAGAGCATATATTTTATTATTATAAAAGCAATGTTTGTGCAAAAAAATAAATCATTCTATTGTCATTTGCTTTTAACGAATTTTGGTGATTGGGCCGAGCCTAGGGTTTGAGCAATTGGAAGCTGGAAGAATAGGGAATTCTTCAACTGTTTTGCACTTTGAATTGGTTGATCTCTGCCAATAAATTGTGCCAGCGATAATCTCATTCAGAGATTATGAATGTCCCCAATTTAGCAAGTTCCAAGAATATGCTGAGGTTAGCTCATCATCGCGAGCTTTGTGAAATAACGCCTTGATTTGCAGGTCTTAATTAGTCAACTTACTATTTTTAGTAAGTCAGTGATGGCGGTTTCCATTTCTGACAGGCACTTAGGCACTATATTCAGTCGGTGATGATATTGGCACTTTCAGTGGTATACATTGAGTTTAAGTTATAAATTGCTTTTGGACGCCTAATGGGGGTATTAATCATTAATTCCAATGGAATATAATCCTAAGTCTTAAAAGCAATGCTTTTAAGTGTAAGGTGTGTTGAAGAAGCCTCTTAACTGAAAAGTGTCTTCATGAAGCTTTTAGCTTTGGAGTTATTTATTATTAATTCAAAGTTATCAAACGAAGCCTTCTAATTGAAAAGTGTATTGATGAAGGCTCTTTAGTGAAAAGTGTGTGAGAGAAGTTATTTGCCTTTGGTGTCTTGAAGAACATATATTTTATTATTATAAAAGCAATGCTTGTGCAAAAAAATAAATCATTCTATTGTCATTTGCTTTTGACGAATTTTGCTGATTGGGCCAAGCCTAGGGTTTGAGCAATTGGAAGCTGGAAGAATAGGGAATTCTTCAAGTGTTTTGCACTTTGAATTGGTTGATCTCTGCCAATAAATTGTGCCAGCGATAATCTCAATCAGAGATTATGAATGTTCTTAATTTCGTGATTGAATGGTGAGGAAGAATCAGCGTTTTATTTCAGACTTTGAAGCAAGAGACAATGATTGATATTAATGGCAGATCGCAGCTCCTTAAAGACCTGTGTATGAAGAGTTGTGGCGTTGTAATTCCCTTAGTGGCCATGTGAAAGCTTAAGGAAGTGACATTTGGACACAAGGCGGCATGATTTGACTGTTTGGTGCCTCAGTATTATAATTTCAGAGTTTGGCAACAAAGAATTACATGTTATAGTGAGCTGCGTAACAATTTTGGGTGTTCATCAAAGTCTGCGATCAGATTCCAGGTTTCTTCGGTTGCATTTGATTAATTCTAACTTGCATGTTCTGCATCAATAATTTTGTTTGTCAATAAAATCAGAATTCATTTGCAGCAGTAATACTTCAGACTTTGTATTTTCTGAGTCATGTATGGCATGTGTTTGACAAAATGCCAATATCCTATATGATGCAAATTCGATGTGTTTGACTTATCATATGTTATATATATTTGGTCTGCAATACGTTTATGGTACTTTACGGATTGTATGCAACTTGTTTGACAATATTCCTTGAGTAGAAAAAATCATCTTTCTCCATCATTTAGCAAGGGTTCCTACAGTGGTATCAGAGATTGCCTGCAAAGTGTTTGATAAAATGTCAAAGATTCGAAAAATAAAGCAATTTGGTGTTTGTCAAACTTAGAACTAGCAAGGATTCTTACATTATTTCCCCAATTTGAGTAGATTTCAAGAATGGACAAGGATGAAGTCTTTAATTGATAAATTTCTGAGTTTATATATGGTCTTATTCAGCAGATATAACATAAGTACAAATATATAGTATTTTCTGAATGCCCCTTAAATAAGTCCAGAAGAGGTAGGAATCAAAAGGTTGTACCCCAATGTCAACTTGCAACTCTTCCTAATTATTAATTAGTCAATCATTGATTAGTTCCTGATTAAAACTATTGTTTATCCCAGAGTAATCAGTGGTGTTAAGAATTTGGAGGCACCATAGTTTGATCATTGTTCACGGCAACTCGAAGGATTTCTTAATTATAATCACTCCCTATATACCTCTATTAGAGGATCAATATTATAAACTATCTGCTGATGTCAAAACCTTGTATTGATTATAATCTTCATCAGTACCAAAACTCTCCTTAATCGCTCTTCTGGAAGTCTAACAACAGTCGCTAGTAAGGAGAAATTCCACTGTAACAGATACCAAAGTCTTGCTTGATGACAATACCATCGTTCTTGTTCTTGTCTCGAACACTAACAGACAACCACCACTTGCTCAACTAATTGTACATATGAGTCCAACAGTTGCTTCAGTACAATCACCGATAAAGTTTATATTCGAAGGTAGTGCAGACAAACGATCCTGCCACCTTATTAGATATGTCCATTTACACATAGTATCGTCTTCCTATATTTGTCATCTCTAATTGTCCTTCGACTTGGTGTAATATGGTTAGCAGAATATCACGCAAGCTCCTCACGGGATGGTTGACTTTCTTCAGGGCATGTTCTTTTGAAGTATTGTCGATGATGTTCAAGCAGCCCTCAACGTGGTTGTTTTATCTATTATGTTATAATTAAAATTATTTATTTATTTATTATGTTATAATTATAATTGTTTACTTATTATATTTTTATATTAGTATTATTTAATATATTATATTTAATAATATATATATATATTTTAAGCAAAAATGGACGGAGCCATTAAATATTTTATTAATTATTTAGATAGTTCGATAACTCCACATGGAAAGAACTAGTAAGAAATCTCTGCATTATAATATTATTATATTCTTTCATTATTCCATATATTGTTTATTTAATAATAAATTATACTATTTTAATCATTTTTTATTATTTATTTATTTTATCTATTTTTATATTTAAATATTATTATTTATTTATTAAAATCTTATTGTTTAAAGATTACTTATTATTAAATCCTATTTCAAAAACGGGGACATCACACTAACTCACCTAGTATTTCTTGATTCAACATGACAGAGATACAAAACCACTCTTTAAGAGCCTATGAAAACATGATAAGAGACATGGATACCATAATCTCCATTTATTTTCTACATACACCATATGCATTAAAACGTTTGACCAGCAAGATATATATCTACCAACATGAGATAGACATATCTATATAGGAAAACCACCTTCCATGTAAGAACCAGTATTCATACATAATTTCATTCTAGGTCTTCCTTGACTATCACAGTTGCACAGATGTTACATCTACAATAGCTTTATTTACAGTTAGCTTGTATTAGATTGTGCAAAAGCAAGGCATTTAAGCTCAATAATATTGAATAAATTACTAAGATATAAATTTTTAATAATCATTTAGATGGTGCATTCGATTACTTTTGAAATGCACTTCCGAAAATTGTCATCAGAATCATGGAAGCTTGTTGCAATTCTACAACATTGTTACAAACCTTTTTTAAACTTTTTTTTCCCTAAAAGTACAGTTCACCCCCCAAACCCTGAAATGTAGAATCCAATACCTTTTACAAACAAAAACCAGTTCATTTCTCTTATTGCGAGAGAATGCAAAACGATGTGCAACATGAAGGTTTGTGTGGGTTTGAAGGTCTTAATTTGGGCTTTGTGGCAAGGGCTCTATCCCTCGAGCCCACCTTGTAACATGGTAGGGATTGTGCACAAGGTGCCAGCCCTAAGGCATATTTAAAAAACAAAATCTATGATAACAATAATATCTTAACCTAAACATAACGAATGCAACTATACATGATATTAGATGATTCAATATATCAATAACATGCAAGGTGCAACACATCAAAACATTACATACGTCCTCTTCAGCTCCTTGACTTCACTACCAAGCAACACATAAGACACTTGATTTAAATCAATTACAAAACAAATAGATATTGTACAAGATACACATCAAGAAACCAAAATAATTTTAAACCTCAAATACAAATGTTTCTATTCCATAACAAAATAACATACAAGTACATAGTTGATATATACAACTCGGATTATTACATCTCAATGAATCATCAGTGCATCATATGTTACTAGATCCAATAGTATACATTCATCATGAAGCTCTAATGATGGCACAAAGTAGATGCAAAACCATCCAGAAAGCTCATGAACCAAACATTGAACCTCGATGGAAAAATATTGCCACCCAACAACGTGGAACCTTGAGGCCCACTCCCTCCGAGCTAGGAGATAGACACAAGGCCCCACACTACACATTCCAAACACAAAACAAAGTTATAACGCATAAGAGGATCATAACAAAGATATAATGTCCCCAAATTTAGGTGCTTATTTCAATATTATTCAACTCAGTCTCCTATTTTATTTATGGTGAGCCTTCTGGTGATCACTCAAGACACTTTGATTCACACTTACTATTTTTAGTGATTCACTTGGATGTTTTGCTCATACTTACTATTTAGAGTAAGTCACCGGGGTGATCAATTGGCATCATATCTATATTTGGAAAGTGGATGGATTATTCCCATGAGTTTATATTGACAATTATCAAGGGTTTCATGATTTAAGATAAGTTATTAAAGTTAAAACAAGTTTAACTGTAATAATATTAATTATGTTAAATGACTATGATATAACGACATAAAAGGGGTTAAAGTGTATTTAAGTTGTTTTCATAAAGTGACTTTAGTTTGGCACCTAGGGAGTTATAAGGTTTTAAATAATCTAATAAAGTGTTTTATGGAGATAGACGCCAATATTGGGAGATATAAGGTGAATATACAATTGATTCACAAAGTGACTTTAAGTTAATTAAAATAATATAAGGTCTCAATCACAAGTTATATGAATATTAAAAGGGAATTTTAAAAAAGGGTTTCCAAAAACTTCATGAGAGTATTATTAAGGAGATTTGCGGAATTGATTTGACATAATTGCATAATTTTAATTTCTCTCTAAGAAGCATACTAACGAAAAATCGCCAGAAATCGCCGAAATTGCCGATTTGGCGATTCGATTCAGCCTGGACAATTTTTTATTAAGCGTCGAATCGGATCGCCGATTTTTTGGTCATGAATCGCTTGAATCGCCAAATCGGCGATTCATGCCAAAAATCGCCTGAATCGCCATCGTGAATCGGCATGAATCGGTCGCGCGACTTGGCGTTTAGTTAAGTCAAAAATATAAAAAAAAATACATATTTCTTTAGGCTTCTTTTGGCCTTTCCTCTTTGTTATAACCCTAAAGGGGCCTTCTAATTGCTTAACATGAGTAGAAGAGAGGAAAAGTGAGAGAAGAGGAGAAAAGCGAAACCACAAGTTTGCAACCAGCAAGAAGGAAGAGCACCAAAGAGATCAAAAATTCATTTGGGGAAGCCATAAGGTTGCATTGGGAGCATAAAGGAATCAATAGCAACACTCCTTAACTCATTTGCAAGAGGTAAGTGTTGATTTTTTTTGTATGTTAGTGTATTATTCATTTTTTGTTAAATTTTTTTTGTTTTCATTTGCAAATTTTGAATGTTTTTTAGTTTTACTAAATTGCAAAGTAAGCTTTGCTGTTTTGTTTATTAGTTTGAAACTTTGAGGTTTTACTTGAAATTTTTTAATTGCAGCAGCCTTAACTTTCATTTTCCACAATGGGTAAAAACGATGAGTGTTGGAAATATACCGAAGACTTTCCTAGAAGAAAAAATTTCAAACAAAATGTATGTTTTGTAAAGATATAAATTCTGGTGGCATTTATAGATTCAAATATCACAGTGTTGCCATACCTGGACATGATTTCACAATTTGCACTAAACAAACTGCTGAGGCAAAACGCACTTGTTTAGTGGCATTAGAAAATTTTGAACAAGAAAAAATAAGGAAAGGCAACTTGAAGAGTTAAGGGCTATTGGCCCCCATGCTCCCACAGTCGCATCTGCATCTGCATCTAAGTCTACATCCGTGGGTTGTGTTGGAGAGGGCTCTTCCAGGCCTCCTTTTCATCCTAGTGCTAGTGTCTGTGCTAGTGCTAGTCGTTCTTATACTGAGATTGAGTCCAACCACCTATTGCAACCAAGAGTGCGAAAGAACAGATTGGATAGTTACTTTGTGCCCCGCACTACTTCTGGCTCACAACCCACGCCTGAGGGCATGGGTTTGAACAAGGAGATTCATGATGCTGCCAGAAAAGAAATTTGCAAGTTTTGGTACTTTTGCAAAATTTCATTTATTGCAGCCAAGTAATTGATTCATTTTTATTTGTTTTCTTTAAGTTTGAAGTTAAATTTTAATTATATCTACTTGTTTAATCATAGATTGACTTTACATAATGATTTGTCACCTAAATTTCTAATCGTAATCTATTTGTAATAGGGCTCCTTATTGGTAAAACATAATAGATGCGGTTGCTATTTGTGGTCCGGGGTTTAAAGCCCCAACTGAGGCTAAGTTGAGTGGATACCTTTTAGATGAAATGGTAGAGGATATGAAGGTTGAGCTTGCGGACCACCGAAAGGAGTGGATCGAAAATGGTTGCACCACCATGACTGATGGTTGGATGGATAGGAGGAATAGAACACTCCTCAATTTTCTTGTTTCCTATGGAGGTGATTGATCATTCTACTTTCCTACATGCATTGTGAATTGTGAATCGTGATTGAATAATTTAAATTTTGATTTGTTGATTGCTAATTTGTTGATGATCCATGATAATTCATTGTTTTGTAGGATACACCATGTTCCTCAAATCTATTGATGTTTTCGCTCATATCGAAAACGCCACATACTTATGTGAGGTTATTGAGGAAGTCATAGCAGAGATGGGGGAGGAAAATGTGGTGCAGGTGGTGACGGATAATGCAGCAAGTTATGTTGCTGCAGGTAAACTTTTAACTTTTCAAGTTTTGAAAATAAATTTATTTGAACTTTTCTAATTCTAAGTTTCCTAACATGTTTAAATTTCTAATTAATTTAAAATTGTTGTAGGTAAACTTTTGATCGATAGGCACCCCACCATATTTTGGTCTCCTTGTGCGGCACATTGCCTTGACCTCATGTTGGAAGAAATTGGCAAGCTTGAGTGGGTCAAATCATGCGTAGAATGGGCCAAAAATATATGCAAGTTTATCTACAATCATACATTCGTCCTTAGCACAATAAGGGACTACACAGGAGGCAAGGAGTTAGCTCGTCCAGGTATCACGAGGTTCGCCATGAATTTCATCACACTGCAGTCTGTGTTGACATCAAAGGCAGAATTGAGGAGAATGTTTGTTGGCCGGGAGTGGACTACATCTTCCTATGCTACGACCACTACAGGGGTAGATGTGGCAAATTGCATCATTGATGAGGATGGTTTTTGGAAACCAGCTAAAGAAATCCTTGAGGTAAATTTCTTACAAGTGCTATCAGAGTATGATCTTGCCATCCTGCAGGGTAGAAGATATACAAAATAATTTATGAAAGATTAATGCAAAGAAGCCATAGAGTAATTAAAAAAAAACTCATCACAACCCCACCACACAACATTGAATCCATAAAAGGAAGACAAGTCAATATTATTGTTTAAGAATTTCTGCAAGCAGTAACGTCATAATAATAAACAAAGATAAGTTCTCTTTTTTGAATTATGCATAAGATCATTATGTTCAATGATAAAGTAATTTTGTTATTTTAAATAAAATTGTATCAATTATAATGCAGGTACTACTCTAAGTGGAAAATAACCAGACAAGTAGCATGTCAAAGAACGTAGGATAGGAGGTTTGTGGAGGGAAAGGTAGATTAATCCGGTCATAGAGAGGCAGAGATTCCCAAAACGAGCTTTGTTCATGAGGAAGCCTCTTGTAGACTGTTTCACGCACCCATGGCACAATAATTCCACCATCCTATGTTGGAGCTAGCAATGGAAAAAGCCTTGCAATTAAAGGCACCCTATTGAAAGGACTTTTCCTACGAGTTTGCAATTAAGGGAGAGCCGCTAGGGCACCCTATTGCAGTACTAGATAAAGGAGAGTCGCTAAGGGCACATGTTTACAAGCACTTTTCCTACGAGTTTGCAATTAGGGGAGAGCTGCTAGGGCACCTTATTTGCAGTACTAGATAAAGAAGTGTTGCTAAGGATACATTTTTACAAGCTCTTTTGCTACGAGTCTGCAATTAAGGGAGAGCTACTAGGGCACCCTATTTACAGTACTAGATAAAGGAGAGTTGCTAAGGATACATTTTTGCAAGCACTTTTCCTACGAGTCTGCAATTAAGGGAGAATGTCTAGGACACCCTATTGCAGTACTAGATAAAAGAGTCGCTGAGGACACTTTTTTTTTTTGTACTTATCCTACGGGTTTGCAATTAAGGGAGAACTGCTAGAGCACCCTATTGCAGTACTAGATAAAGGAAAGTCACTCCAATTTTCTAAGACAAAGGAGATAAACAAAACAAGCATTGTACTAAGTAGACCACCTCGTATGGATGCCTAATACCTGCCACCGAGGCCAAGGGGGTCAAGGTTCCGCTCTTGGGCTTAGTACAGGATTGGCTTGGACTAACTTATCATGACTCAATTTTTCTTTGAAACTTATATATACATATATGTGCTTATGTTCACTTCGTGGTTGCAGGGTTCATAATAAAAAGCATAATGAATTATGTGTATACATCGTGTATGGTTTAATAAATAATGCAAATTGCAAATTGTAAATTGTAGGGTTTAATAAATAATGCATGTATTATGTGTATACATCGTGTATGCTTCGTGTCTACATGCATTCATGTGTCTACATGTGTATGCTTCGTGTCTTCATGCATTCATTTATCTACTTCGTGTCTTCATGTGTATACATTGTATTTCCAAGTGTATGCTCTTTGCCTTCCTCTATATTTTTGGGTTGATCTAAGAGGAATAGAATAACTAAAAGTAAATCAAAAGATATGAATTCTTTTACGATCATGAATATAAATTGTTTACAAACTGACCTTATAACTACCACTCTAAATAAAACATATATGAAGTGGAGTCTGCAACTTATGATGCAACAGAAGATGGGTCATGGATCAAACTCAATATTTGCTTGAGGGAAAGCAAAATTTGAGAGGGGAGGACTGTTATGTCCCCATTTTGAAATAGGAATAAATAATAAATAATTATATAGAAGATAATTATTAAATAAAAATTATTATATTATTAAATTAACTATATGAGTATAATATATTAACTAATATTATATATTAAACATAAATAGTAATAACAAAATAAATATTATCATTATCATATAATAATATAATGATACCAATATAATATAAATTGATATTAGGCCAAATGATAATTTAATATACCATGTTGATCGACGGTCTATAAAGACTATTAACTAGTCAAGCAACACTGAGACAAATGAAGAATCTCGACCAAGAGACTCCCACCTTAGGACAAACCTGTTCACTCGGCACAAATAAAGAATAACAAATGAAGTAGCAAAAAGGGGACATATACCTACGGCATTCGGTTCATCCAGGGATGGGAAAAACGGCACATGGTGATTACTGGGTGCACAACTAAGAAGATTTACATAGCCTAACCGAAGGTCAATCAGATCCTCAGTACGAAATACAGTTAGCAAGTAAAGTATCCCATTATCAATCAAACAATAGACAAATACATTTCAGATCGACTCATTCATAGATTAAACAGGAGGAATTTAGCACCCACCCAGTATGGAATTTACGAGTCGCTTTATGACATATCGTCATTCCCAAACTATTGCACCCGCGTGTTCGTTTGCAGGGGTATAGGTGACATGGGAGAGATATGGCAATATCAGGAGGAATCAAACAATAGAAACGAAAGAGGAATAAGATAACAAAAAAACTTCATCAAACAAAAATATAATATATGTAACAGATATAAGTAGAGCCTTAGAAGAAATAGAGGAACGACATCAAAAAAAAAATATTATTCATCGTCGAATGACATATTACCATGTAAGTCTTAAAGATTGAAAGGGAAGTGATTTACTCAATACAGACACTCGGACACGTACATAGCAAGCAATACATCTAGAACAATGTTTAAGAGGAAGAATCGACTTGGGAAAGTCAGAAGAGAAACATCAAACAACAACAAGATTTAGCATGATTGAACTGTCACTATAAGCTATAGAGAACGCCACATGCATAGCATATTTCATATCAGTATATCAGATATTGCTATTAGTATATTGATATACATATCATTGCATATATTTCTATTGTTCTAGTCCAAGTTCAAGTACCTAACAAGTCATAGTGAAGAATGGGAGTAATTGTCCCGACTTTTTCAGATAACCAAATAGGGGACATTACAATTTCTTTTGGCCTATGATATGGTTCTACCTAAAGTTTCAGCCATTATAATAAAAAGAAAAGGTGAAATTGGGTCTTATTGCCGAATTCCTTGAGAAATACCAAACAAACCTTCAAGTGAACCATTAACTAGAATGGAGAACTTAGGGCTAGATATGCATTCAAAGATTAAGTTAATCCATTGTTTCGAGAAGCCAAAGGCTTCCAAGCATATACATAAGAATCTTTAGTCTACCTTGTCATAGGGCTTACTAATATCTAATTTGATAAGCATACTCGGTGTCTGATTCTGTTGGATAGAATGTATAGCCTCCTAAGCTATAATTATCCCATCCAAAATTGATCTTCCCTTTACAAAGTCAGTTTGTTCTTCAAAGATGAGCCTAGGATGTAAAATCTTAAGTCTATTAGCTAAAATTTTTATTAGTAATTTATATAGTGTGTTACACAGAGATATGGGTCTATAGTCATCGAAATTTTCCGGGTTTGCTTTCTTAGGGATTAGTGCAATGAAGGTATTGTTGATCTCTTTTAATAACCTTTCTGAGTTTCTCATGCGTTCCAGAACTTCCACCGTCTCTTTTCCTATGAAGCACCAACATTATTGATAGAAAAGGGTTGGGAAACCATTAGGTCCCAAAGCCTTATCCAGGTGAAGATTTTTTAGTGTATTTTCTACTTCTCCCATCGTTATTTTCTCGTTGTCTTTTGTTCTATTCCTCTGTTATTATTTTTGGAATGTTAGTTAGAATATCCTTTTGGGCCAGTCTATCTAAGCCCTCAAGGTTGTTTAATATACCTTCAGATTGTTGGATGGCTTCTCTAGCTATATCCTTAGGGTTCTCCAACTTTACCCCATTAGAGTCTGTTATTGTGGATATCATGTTCCAAATCCTTCTCGTCTTTATGTTATTATGAAAGAAAATTGTGTTCCTGCCCCCTTCCTCCAACCATAATTCCCTTGATCTTTGTTTCCAGAAGATCTCCTCTTTTTCCAGTACTTCTTCATATTGTTGCATAAGTTCCTTCTCCTTATCATATGCTTCTTGGTTCATTCCCTCTATAATTATCTTTTCATTGAGTTCCCCCATATTGGTTTCTAAAGTCTTTTTAGTTTCAAATATTTTACCAAAGTGTTCCTTATTCCACTGGATAAGTTTAAATTTTATATGTTTTAGTTTGGATGTGAAGATAAATGCTTTTCATCCTTTAAATTTAGCTTCTTTCCACCAAAGTTCAATGTTCTTGAGATAGTCCTCATTTCTTAACCACTTCTTTTCAAACTTGAAGGGATTCATTTCAGTTGGACTGGGAAATGATAAGACACAGAGGTTGTAAAAATGTTTGCATTCATCTTATGGTTGAAGCTAGCCATATTACCTACAAAGAGGAATCTGTCTAGTTTTTCTGCAATATAGCATGGCCCTAACCGTCTATTGGTCAATGTGAAGTTCCCATTAGTCATAGGTATTTCCAAACTATTTAGTTTCTGTAACCAAGAATTGAATTCTGTCGTTGTCCTTGAATCCCTAGTTGATCCCCCAACTTTCTCTTCTGCACCTTTTATCGCATTAAAATCCCCACCTAAGATAACATTTTCATTTGGGTGTATCATTATGAGTTTTTCTATTTCTTCCCTTACACATTAATAAGTAAGAAATTCAGATTGCTATTTAGGATGCTAACCCTACCACACATCCAATTATTGCTATTAGATACGAGGCTAAAATTGATTTTCCAGGGATTCCATATGATGCTCATCCCACCTGATGAACCATCCAAGGGGAAACCAGTGATTTCCCATTGTCCAAATTTCCTCTTCAGATTTTCATACTCTTCTGCTTTTAATTTTGTTTCTTGTACCATAATTATATCTGCCTCCAAGGAGGATAAGCTCATTTTCAAGAGGTGTTGCTTGTTAGGGGCGTTTAGATCCCTAACATTCCAAGATATGAGTTTCATGGCTGTTTGGGAAGGTACTTCCCCTTCCCTGCATTCAAAAACATTGTAATTTTAGCCTGACCAGAGGCCTTACCATCTTTTTCCTTAACTCAATAATGGATTTTCTACCTTGTTTTCTAGCCTTCTTAGCACAAAATCCGGAGAGGACATGCCTGGGTGAGTTTTGCTTAGCCCTAGATTCTCTGAACTATTATTATTGTTATTAATTTGTTGATCTTCCCTGCTCATAGATTCCATTAAATTTAGGATAAGATTGTCATCATGTTCATGTATTACATCTGAATGGTTGAGAATATCCATAGCTAAGAAATCATTAATAGCTCCTATATTTGAATGCTCCTCATTGGTTTCTATCATATCCGATACATCAGACATCCTCTCATTCTCAATATTATCTTTTATTTTATTCTCCTCCCCTTTGCCTTGAATTATCCTCGAATTGTTGCCTCCCTTAATCGAATTTTCTATCTCTACTCTTTTGTTTGCTTTCCTTCCCTCATCTACATCTTTTGAGTATTTCTTGATTATGTTCAAAATAAATTATATGATGGTTTGAATCTCCAGTCTGTATTTGCAAGAAATATTTGTCCCATTCAGGAGTAGTAATGCTCTGACCAAATTTAAACAGCTCTATTCTAACAACTTCTCTCATTACCTCAATTTGTTCTAGGATACTATTTAGGGATGCCTTGTACTCTAATAGACTAATGTCTTCTAGATAGTCCTTGCTTTCAGCATTTCCAAAATTCCCCTTTTCCTCCTTTTTTGACTTAAGATGTCCATAATTGCAATCTCAGCCTCTTCCACAATTTTGCCTTCCTTTATACCTATAATCCCATCCTCCCAACTTTTGTCAACTATTACAAAACCCCCACCTCTCTGACCATCGAACTTAACCACAACTTCCATATTCAGGGAGGGAAGTTGAAAGGAATCTATATCTTCCATTCGGTTTTCCGTATTTATCTTTCCTCTAAAGAATTCAGGATGAATTTCAAAGGAATCATTCTTTGATTTAATTATAATTGGTTTTAACAAATCTAATATTTATGTCCATTTTGACTAAGATAACAGAGTTTGCGTAATTAAAACTTCTTCCTCCATACCTACAAATATTCCTATGTTATTACCTATTTTCCTTATAATTTCTCTATTAATCAATTATACAAGTAAATTTGGTAGAAGGATAGCTCGTTCTACTTTAAAAAAATTTAAGTTTAAAGGATTGAAATTAGGTTGTCATGCTAAAAAGGTAAAACCCATACCTCTGAAGCGTTGGGAATCGCCACTTAGGAATCGATTTTTTAGAGCATTGCTACAACCTAAATATAAAAAATCTTCAGGGAGGATCGCCACACTTACCTGTCCATTGAAGTTATTCAGTACCACCTTGCCACTTGTTCCGCCGAGATACCAACGCCATCCCATCTCGCCAAAACTCCATATTCCTTAATTTATCTTACATTTCTATTATCTCGTCTTTGTTTTCAATAATAGTTTTTCTTCATTCCTAACAATGGTGTGTTGCCCAGGCTTGATCCCGATAATGGTAGACCCTAGAAGCTCATGAAGTGAATTATCTAGCCCAAAAGAGTTCTCAGGAGAGCTAGTGTTTCCCTGTGAGAAATCTTGAATAGGGCTATGAATGTGCCTATTCCTCCAGGTGTTTCAAGGCAATCTATTAAACTTGTTGATGGGCTGATTGAAATCCATATCAGGACCTGGTTTTAGAGAACCCTCCTCCACACTATGCAGAATATGAAACTTGTTACTGCTCAAGGGGAATTGGTAAGGGCAGGAGGGGAGAGGTTTATGCCGACGACTTCACATAACCCTAGCTTTCAAATTCTTGTTCTTCCGCGAGTTCACCAGTTTCCAATCGTCATCTTGAGCAAGAGGGGGAGCCTTGCTCCTAGCATTAAAAGCAGAGAGACCATCAACTATTTTCTTTTTTGGTAGCACATAAATTGTTATATTAAAGAAATATTGTTGTGACCATAACCTAGAGTTCTTGTCTGAAATCCCCCCAAGGCCACAAAAGTCATCCGAATGCCATGGCATAGAAAACATAGGATCCCTAGCCAGATCACAAGAAATCGAAGCCTTGGAAGAACCAGTAATATTCCTACAACTTGATGGGAAGGCGTGGACCTTAGGGGCAAAGGGATCAATAGTTGTTAGCTCCAAAATTTTGCACCCAGATGCTAAGTCCTGAAACTTAAGCAATTTTGGAGTAACATGGGAACAATCACTAGCTTGTGGGTAAACTATAGGTGTGACTGAACCTCCGGGTTCTAGGCCGGCTCCTATAGAATGTAACTTGTTATTCACCTATTCTAAGAAAACTGGAAACTTGATGGAAAAGGGATAAGGACTTAAAGTAAACAAATTGAATGAAACTAAAAAAAAGAGGTGATACACCAGATAAGATAAGATAAATTATTAATGTCCAACAAGAGACCACAAACGGGCCTAAGGGACTGAGAGTACAACAAAGAGACCAGAAAGCAACAGGACCACCAAACAGTGTCCGAGAAAAGAGAGATAACAGAAAAAGAAGAAACAGTAGCAAAAACCAGAGAGGAGAGGAAACCGCGAAACCACCAAACAACTAGTGGTTTCCGGAAACCGAAAAGTAACTCAAGATCGACGGGTAACTATCCATGAGGGGAGGAATCTGAGTCAGAGTCCGTCTCTGGGAGGAGGGAGTCCACTGTCGCTGATGGGGTTGTAAGAGCAAGTGATCTCTGCGATGTTTGACCGATCTGGAGTGAGGGACAGTGGAAGGACTCTCAGGCCTCTTGATTCCTCTAGAGGAGGGAACCGAAGCAAAGAAGGAGGTGATCCGCTGGCAAAGGGACGTAGAGCCCGAGGGAGAGAGCACCTGTAAAGTCGAATCACAGAGATGAAATGCCTCCTAGAGATAAAGTGCCAAGCAGTGCTGATCATCGTATCTGAAGAAGGAAGACATAGACCTGCAGTCTCTAAAAAGACAATGAAACCTCCCACGAATCCCATAGTATATCGGACTAATAGAATAAGAAATGGATCTAAGTCTCAGCCAACCCCATATCACAACACTGACAAAGCCTCTCCTCTCTACTGGTCTGGTGATCGGTCTGGATCCGAAGGCAGTGAGAGCCAACTCTAAAGGACCCGAGCTGGATACGCAGGGCGTGGGGCCAGCATCTGAAAGTATACTGGGGCCGAGTGATCAAGCCGTCCTGAATATCAATATAGTGCTCGGAATAGAAGGCCATGTGAGGCCGAGGCCACCAGGAGGATCAACCCAAGTAACCTGAACATACCTCCTGTAAATATCTAACCTGGTGATCTCGTTCAACTCCGACTGAGGGGGGAGGAGATGAGCAGGAGCATCCAGGGAATACTGGAAGGGAGGGAGGTGGTTGATATCAATACCCACAGAGCTGAGGAGAATGGAAGCCTGGGCATGCCAGCATCGAGCACGCCTACTAGGGTCAGAGGCTACCAATGAAGCCGAAGAGCAATAGGCCAAGTAAGAGTAACGGTATCTATCATCTGTCGAGTCAGCAAAGCCCCTGAGTCTGTGAAGTAACCAAACAAGATCGAAGATCATGCAAAGTATAAAGAGATGAGCCCCGAACTCGGCCAAAATGATGCTAGTGCGAGTAGTCGGCTGACAGCGAATGACGCGTCGGAGAAAGAGAGTCTGTACTCTCTCAACAGAGGCCCAGTCAGTAGTCAATAAGGAGGGGCCCCAAACAGTCGAGCCATAAAGAACAGTAGGCCTAACCAGTGAGTCAAAGATAGACATCTTTGACGTAATATCCTGAAAGTGATGTCGAAAGCACTGTCGCTCAAGTAAGCCTTGTTGACCCGCGGAGTCAAAGCCAGTCTCAAACTGAAACGCGGCCCAAAGAATCTAATCCCCAAGTAAGTCTAGCTAGAAGTCATCTCGATCTCAGTCCCTCTGAAATAAAAGTGGAGATGTAAGGTTTTCAAACAATTGAAAGTCATGACCCGCGTCTTCCCCAGGTTAACCACAAGCTGCCGAGAGTCACAAAAGGAGGCCAGGCCATCCAAGAGTCGTTGCAATCCCTCGGGAGAGGAAGATAAGAGCACGACGTCATCAGCAAAGAGGAGGATGGAGATCAGGGTCTGGTGGAGGAGACAACCATCACCAAGAAGCGAGAAGCTCCTCAAGTAGGTCTCAAGCTCATCAATATAGATACCAAATAGTGTAGGTGAAAGTGGGCAACCCTGTTTGACACCGACCGAGCTCTGAATGAAATCCGATAAACCAAGCGGGGTCCTACGACGCCCAACAACACTCTCATAGAGCCTCATAATGGCCGCAATCAGACCCTCGAGGACCTCAATGTCTCTAAGTCTCTGGAATAAGGCCGACCGTGGGACAGAGTCGAAAGCTTTGCGAAAATCCACAAAGCAACAGTAAACCTTAGTCGAGCGGTGTCGAGCCTCCTCAATAATTGCCCTGAGAGTGAGGATATGGTCCGTAGTTTGAAAATCAGTTCTGAAACCAGCCTGGCCCTTGGCCCTGCATCCCAAACTGTCCAGTTGTCTTGTGAGAAGGATGTGTAAAACTGTGGCATAGAGTTTGGCAAAGGTATGCCCAATCATAATGGTCTTGTAGTTACCCGGATCAAAGGTCGGCCCGACCTTATGGATCGGGTGAATAATATGAGACCAAGAAGGCGGAAAACCAGTGCAAACCACTTTGTTGAAAAGAGTGGCAAGATAGGGCCTAAGAACCGAGATCCCAAGCTTGAAGAGCTCAGCCTGAAAACCATCCTCATCAGCAGCTTTACT
>MU225649.1:698979-735356 GCA_018584345.1 Thuja plicata | reverse complement strand
TCACAACCATGATAGGTCGTGACTCATCTACGAGTCACGATCTATCATGTTTGTGACTCCTCTTTCTTACATTGGTGTGTATATATCGGCAGTCATATGCTGTCTATCAACCACCGAAGATACAGCATTAAGAAAAACCAGTGATATTAGCATATACAACAAAACAATGACATAGAACATTGCAGCGACAAACAGTGAAGAATTATAACAGCGACAACACATATTAATATATTAATATTTGATGCAGTCACCTTAAATTAATATATTATATTTTGTGCAGCAATTTCATTGGATATTTATATATAAATAATATATCATTACATGATAAGTTGAGAAGTCATATATATATAAATTGAGAATATTTTGAAAGAATTAAAACGATCTTAGAATCTGATCGAATTTAACAAATCGCAACATATAGAGGTCAGCTACAGTTCTGATTTGACAGGATGAATCCCAAGAAAGTAATATTATTGTTCAGCAAATCACTCTGAGCCCAGCATAATTCGGCAAAAGGGCTTACCTCGGCAAACTTCACGAATTGCAGCCTTGATTTGAGATTTCAAGTGCGTTGGAATCAGATATACATGTGCGGCTTGTATTAAGCGAACTTATTCTTCTTGCAGCCTGTGCTTTATTAGCTACTTGCAGCCGGCAATCTATCAGCATGTCTGAGAATGGAAGGCAAACCGATATATGACGATTTGAAACACTGTAGATTGCTGATATAATTGCAGTTGTCATATGTTTGTCAAAAAATGCCAAATTCATCAATTTAGCAATAATATTAAGATCTGAATTTTAGAAGCTCTGTCAATTTAATTTAGTTTTCAATTATTATTCTTAAATGCAAAGTATTATTTTATCATAAAATAAATCCCAAACAAACTCAACAAAACCATCAATTTAATCAACTCAAAAAGAGGAAGGGATATTTTAGTGATATCAGAGCCACAAATCTTGCCAACTTGCGGGGTTTATCTGTGCATGAGAGAGATTTTAGTTCCATGCCAGTTTAGAAGCAGTTTACGAAGAGGGTTACCATTGCACGTTATTTCTAAGCACTCATAACTGGTGGATTTGCATTGCATGTCAGTTTGAATTAATTCTATGCACCCTAGAGTGCTAGGACCACACATATATTAAACCAGAAGCTGATCAGGTCAGCAAGCAGAAGAAGTTGAGGATAACCCTGCTGTTGAAGAAATGGGTGAGAGGAGAGAAAAACGCCCACCAAGGGATATGAATGATCAGCTTAACAATTTCTTGACCACCTTTGGCCAACAGAAGCAGCAAATGTTACAACAATATCAGGATCGTATGATTGCAGCCATGGATCAATTGAGAATGGACTGTACTAGATTAAGAAGGTCAAGTAGCGAGCATAGCAGAAGTGATACCAGGCATGGAAATCAAGATAGAACAGCCTCTAATATTGATAGACAGCGATTACAAGGTCTGATCAACCACTGTGTCCTACATTTTTACGCAGACAAACTGAGAGAGAAACAATTCCAGAGTTGGAGGAAGAAGAAACTGATATTACATTTGATGTCATGGTGGCCTATGATGAATACAGGAACCTCCCAGCGGATGTACTCTAGTTGGTGAACTTAAATCAGTTCATGAATTGGCAAAAAGACAAGGCTGGGTATCATGTCAAAAGGCAAGACAAGAGGCCTAGAGGGCAAGTCGGGAGGGGCACTAAACCTACAGAGTTTAATGATCCATAGGATTAGTTCATAGCAAAGACAGGTTTGATTTCACCTTTGCAGTATCAATCTCTTGAATTCATAGGATTAGTTTAGAGTTAGAATTATCTTCCTAAAACCCTCCTCTTTTGCATTTTATTTTCAAACATTTCATTAGAAGTCGAGAGAATTCAAAGCAATATCATTCAAATTAAAAATGTTCAAGAAAGTTGGTAAAACTTAGAATTAAGTAAAAAAACTAGAAGAATTGCGTAAGTCCCCCTTGGGTTACCAGCATACATCAAACCAATTGAGTCTATCCCAAAAAGAAAAATTGCCTACATTTGGAACCTTCGAGTCAACTTTCTGATCACATAGTTTAGCACATTGGAGATTTTGTTCAAAAGAGGATAGAGTACCTTCAGTATTTTATTCTGTGTTGAATGTGCATGAAAACCACACCAACAGTATCCAACCCCAATGTTTTTTGCCATACTAGCTTACACCAAATTCTAATCTGAGCTAGTAACTTACATTATGAATGAACTTCCAAAACATGAGTAGTTGTGTATGTGATGCAATGGTGTATATTGATATATTTTCTCTACTCAGATTTGTCATACAAGATATACCCATATATGCATAATGGAAGAAAAGATGCAACAATTGGCATTCCTTGTGGTGAAGTTTTGTCTCCAATGGGTGACCATTTGTCATCTAATCCTTACAGATGTATTGGCAGTGAGTTGGAATATGTTAGAAGGTAGTTCCTTCCCAAGGGAGTCAATTGAAAATCAAACCACTAACAACCACACAGACAAAGTTTCTATGTGCCACCTACTCGATCCAAACTCTTCAAGTTTTGTGCAGAAACTACAAAATAAGATTTGGACCTCCAAGAATTCTCTCTAAGTTGATGCTGACTGCAAGAGCCATGCGTTCTCCTTGATTAAAAAGGGTCTACATGCTAATTTGTTCTTGCAGTATAGTAAGTAATTTTTGGACGGTGGGAGGTATTTCTAGCACATGCTCACTTTCAGTCACTTGGGAAGTGTATGCTTGAAAATTTAACCTGCGATGATGCTATTTTTATAAGGCCACTGTGCCTTCACTCCTAGCATCCCCATAGTCCTGACTCCCTGGGTGGTTCGGTTTACTTTTCTGGTGCCGGTCTAAGAAGTAGTACTTCATAATCCACCCCACTATAATCATTATGCACTTATACAGATAGCTATGGTTAATCAAGTTTTTGACATGTCGAATCAGAATGACTCAATGAATGCAGCAAGACTGCCCTCTGCACAAACTATTGGTTTGAATGAAGATAAACCTGCTGATCCCAAGAGCTATAAGATCATTAAATACATGAATGAAGATGCTGATACATCCAAGACAATCTGAAGGTTTTTTTAGTCTTGCCATAGTTCTAGTTTTTCTCTTATGCTGTTGGTTGTGATGATGTCTGTGATTTTAGTCTATATTGTCTTGGTTTAGCAATATGACCATTGCTAGACCTTTAATTTTGAAGATTAAATAAAAAATTTTATATATGTTGATGCACAAGACTGAACTACATGAGAATCCATAACTCATCATTTTGATTGTCTGACCTTTACACATGCTAATTTCTCATTTCACCCTTAATTCATCAAATGCAAATAATTGCTATGTATGATCTGTAAAACAGTCATAAAAATATAACATATTATACATTTTCCAATTAATTCACTCAAACACAATTCTAGGAACCTGCTCCGGTATTCAATTGACAGAGTACAAAGAATCTCAAAATAATTTACCAGTTGTAAATATGGCTTGTCCCTCCGTATTCTGTAAAACAGAAAAAAGGAATCAAATTTTCCTCAGATGAATTTAAACAAATGCACAAGATTAATCAACTCAAAGCATTTAGATGCCTATTAAATGTTACAAACTATACTGTTAAACGAACAAAATTTTAAATGAATCTTCATCAAACAAACTAAGAAATAAAAATACTGTAAACCATAACTGGAATCAAGCTGAAACATGTTTGATTAAATGTTAAATCCAATTACATGTTGATTGCATTTGCCACTTGCCATTCTTGTATGAATAAGCT
Organism: Thuja plicata; assembly: GCA_018584345.1. Taxonomy (NCBI): domain Eukaryota; kingdom Viridiplantae; phylum Streptophyta; class Pinopsida; order Cupressales; family Cupressaceae; genus Thuja; species Thuja plicata. Next base: position 731,564 of record MU225649.1, on the reverse strand, counting down.
GACTAACCTAAGCTGTTGTACTAGGGTAGTATGTCTAGTTAGCTAGTAAATGCCATGGAAAGGGGATACTTTAAGGCAATTACTATTTATCTTAGAGTTTGAATAGGAGAAAAGTTCTTCGTCTCTTTCTTAATTTTATTTCTATTAAAATTCAATATAGGTTTAAATATTTACAGTATACAAATACAGATGAGAAACCTGCAATAAGAGATTGGAATCATAATAAGACACACGTGGACCTAGAATTCTGGACAATAAAACCAAGAGCAAGAGTAAACATTGAAAAAAAGAGAAATTTTTGTCACACAAGTCTTCATATGGGGGATTCGAATGTAAAAACTGTTTTGGTGCCAAATAAATAACCTTCAAACTATCACCCTCCTTGTTCAACAAAAACAAAATTACAAGAATGAAATTGTCAAGATGCATAGCTAGAAAAAACATGTGCAAGACAAGTCTCGTTGTACACAAGGCACTTGTAAGAATATGTTCAAGATATTACCAAGTCGTCTAAAACCTCTTGAGTGATTAGTTATTATTTCCAGTTTCAAACATTGTTTTCAACTATCAAAAATCTAACTCCCTTAATTAAGCTTTGCAAAGAAAAATTAAGTCTCCAATAGGAAAAGATATGACATGGCAAGATATGAAACAGCAAGATAACAAAATATGCAAACGACAGATAACAGAACAGAATTATCCTGGGAAAAACCCTCCTCACCGAGGGAAACAACCCAGCCCACCAAAAGAGAGATACTTTATTAGAGTTTCAAAACTGATTACAAAATCTGTCTCCTTTTTGATGTCTTCAACAATCAACGATCATTCAATGATCAGAGATAATCTGAAATAACAGAATATCGTACCACACAAACATGATTCACACATACATGAAAACCTCAAAGAAGAAGAAAAAAAAAAGCAAGTCTTCTTCCGACGAAGATGACACTGCGGAATGAGAGTAGCAGTGATGGCGAGTCGAAGAAAAAAGTCATGGCACTCCAAAAGGACATGGAGAGAATGATGGAGTTCAAGACCATGAAAGGAGAAACTAGCAAGGGGAAAGATGACGTGGTGTACGGACTGTAAGGAGAGCGGCCATACGAAGGGGTCGTGTCCCAAAAAGGCATTTTGTGACATTTGCCAGATCATGGGCCATTCCACCAAGGAATGCCCATACAACATGAAAGTGAGGAATCAACAAGTGTTATTTACCAAAGAGCAACCATCTACATTGGGCGGGTACGGAGGCAACCAACACAGTGGCGGAAGGGGGAATAACAACACCAACACAAGGAGTCGAATACAATATGACTCCAAGGGTCAGTCGATGATCTAGTGTCGACCTTGCAATCAGTGGGGCCACTTTGCAAGGGACTGCGACAAGGGCGACACCCCGCAGAAGCTATGTCGCGGGTGTGGTCCCGGCAACCACAAGGATGCCAACTGCCTTAAATCCGGCATTAATTGGCTAAACATAGATGGAAGCACGAGTACGGTACTGACCGTCACCCGAGGGCAAGCAAAGCAAGCCACATATCCAAACCCTCGAACAGAAAAACAATGGGCACGGAAGGCTAAGGAAGAAATAGAGAAGGCGATGAAGGAACAAAAAGAAACATAGGAGATGGCCACCACCTCGTGCCGGAGGGAGGCAGAAGAAAACATTCTGAGGCAACAACTACATGTAGAGGTACCAGTCAAACTCTAGGATCTCCTTCACACCATGCCTCACTTGGGAACGACGATGTTGGAGAACTTGGCCACATAGCCAAATACCACACGTACAGACATCCCCAGAGGGACTGCAACTGACTCAATGATACTTGCTGTAAACAGCGGCAGGTACCCTGCAGTCGTCGAGATGGGCATCCTTGGCACCATTCTGACAGACACTATAGTGGACGGAGGGTCAGGAGTGAACGTCCTTCCGAAGGAGACATGGAAGAAATTGGGCAAGCCAACACTGTGGCCCCCAACCTTCAACTTATTGGGCGCCGATCAACAGGGTATCAAACCCCTTGGAATGTTGATGGCACAACGGGTCACCATTGGATCGCAACCATTTGTACTAGACTTTGTGGTGATACCTTTGAAAAAGAAGGGTTACGATGCCATTCTGGGTCGAGGTTGGCTGGTTACGGTGAAGGTAAACCGCAATTGGAAGAAAAACACCCTCTCAATGGAGAAAGGGGGGAGGAAGTTCACCATCGACCTTTGCACCTAGATGGTGACCGAAGAGATAACCTCTTCTTCAGACTCAAAATCTGAAGGTGAGAACGGCCGAAGGGATGAAGGAAGGAGTTGTATGGAACCTAACGAAGAAGGCAACTTAGAATTGGAAGAGTGTTCGGGAGATGACGTTGACTCCATGAAGGGTCTCTTCCACTGGAAAATAGAGGACTACGAACTCTTCCGACCAGCATGCAATGTACTAAGCATTGAGGAAGAACCAAAAACATTTCCCCTGTAGTACGGTGAATACAAGGAAGGGGATGCGGAAGTAAGCGAAGAGTATAAGGAGTCGTCTGTCAAACCAATGAATCTGGGCAAGGAAGAGGAACCTAAGATCATTCTTATCGGTGACGATTGGAATCCTGAGTGGAAGGTCGCAGCATTCAAAATCTTTATTCTCCTTCAAATTTATGGGCGAGAGACCGTAGTTCCTATAGAATTTATGTTTCCAAGCCTTGGGATTGCCATTGAAAACAGACTCAGCGACATGGAAAGCTTGAGGTAGCGGCTGCACACTCTCAATAAATTAAATGAAAGAAGAATGATAGCCCAATGGGCAACTGAGGTTGCACAATAGCGGAGAAAATACAAGCACCTTAATCGGATGAAGTTTACGCCCAGTCAGTTGGTATTGAAGTTTAATGGGTGAAATGAAATTAAACCTGGAAAATTCAAAGTAAAGTGGCTAGGTCCATATAAAATTTGGGAAGTTGCCGCGAATGGGGTAGTGAAGTTATGGACACTCGACGGCCAGGCGATTCCGGACGCAATCAATGGGTTGAAGCTGAAAATATATCACGAACGGCCCGAAGGCGTGGGACCCAGCCAGCGAAAAGTAAATCTCTAGAAGAAGAAAAAAAATTGAAAATTTTGAAAAATTCGTACGGTGTCATACGACCTGGTGTCGTACAGATCCGTACAACCGTACAGATGAGGGAAATTTTTTTGGAAAATTTTTTTAAAATGGGGGGAGAGAGCATCGTACGGTCGTACGAAAGACAAAGGAAATCTAGAGTAAAGCAAATGTCGTACAGTATTTAACCGTACAGAAGGCGGCACAAAGGCATAAATATGCAAGAGTACGGTCATTCTGTGACAAGTGAGGATTGTCGTACGCCACGGGCAAAGAAGAGATAACTCGTGACCATACAGTCACTGAGCAACAATGAGTTGGATGTCATCCATACGATCGTACGGACGCCATCCATACGACCGTACGGGTATGATTTGCAAGCATTTTTCCATATCGTACAGACAACAGGGATAGTAGCGTGAGGCAAGGCGTGTTCACAGGAAGTCAATCCGTACAGTGGGACGAGGGAGAGACAATGCCAAAGGGATATGGCAGTGTCGTACGACTGTACAGATAGTTCATGATAAAGTGTCATTCAGGTTTTGTACGGCATTGAGTTGCTACAGTATAAGTACGGTCGGTGTTGTAATGTATTGTTGTACAATTGCAGTGAAGGCCACTAGGCAGTTAGGGATTCCACAGGCGTTATTTTTATATGGCATAAAATGACGAAACCAGCAGGGAAAAGAACTTGGAGGAAAAAGATAGAAGACGAATCTAGTAGCAGTGGTCCAAGCATGAACAGAAATGTATAGACATTACCTTCCGGAGTGCGAGTTCGATGGCACAAGGACCTTCCATTCAGTCCCCCCTGAGAGAGGACATCTATTCTGATGAGCGGGAGTTGGATAGTGCTGGAGGTGGAGTGAAGAGTGCACCTGTCGTGGCCTTCGAGGCAGAGAAGGGAGGATGCTCTCCAGTACAGGTAGAGACCATGGTTCAGACAGACGAGGGAGAGCCGACAGATGATATGTTGGGCGACAATTTGGCGGCGTATGTGGACTCTATGTGGTTGATAAAGGCAGGCGGCTTGTGCAAACGGTGTTGGAGGCATGGCATGCAGAGGAAGCTAGGGGGAGGCTCAGGTAGCCGCGGAGAGATCTCGGGAGAAGATAGCTACCCAGCTAGCCACTTAGGAGACCGCTTGGGAGGGAGAGCGTGCAGCACTTTTGGCACAGTTAGAGGCAGCGACAGCTGGTAAGGATGTAGTTGAGGAACAGTAAGCCGAGGCCAAGGAGGCATGCAGTCACAAGGAGGCTAAACTATAGGAGGTTACCTTAATGCTCAAGGAAGTTGTCAAGGCCAACTCCCAGGTACAGGCGGATCTGGATATCCGTACTCAACAAGTGTATCAATTGCGGAGGAAATTGAACCCTTCTGCGTCCTAACCGTCAGTTCCAGGGATGCCCCCTTCCACTTCCTCTAAGCTAGTTTCTTTATGTTATGTACTGGGCATTAACTCCATTTTGTATGTTGTTGTCCATAGACGACTTTCTTTTTGGGGGGATGATGTTGTCGGGTAATACGGTAGTTAGAAAGTTATGAACCGAAGGCAGTCAACGGGTGCAACGGTTTGCCTCGCACCCCTTTAGTACCTATATGTACTTAGTCTCTCGATAGAAGAGACAGGTTTTGGTTATAGGAATACATTTGCATTGTACACAACGCTCTGACGTAATGAAACATATCTAAAGTTCTTCTTTATATATCACTGTGTATGGTTCTTCTTTATATATCACTGTGTATGCTTTACTCTCCTGTAGGTCTCTGTTAAATCTCGTTTACCCTGGGGGGCAAACAAAAAATAACACAGTAAGTCATAGTCATACATATGACTTCCACCATGGCTACTCCCAGAGGGTGGATCCGCCATAGCTACTCTCAGAGGGTGGAAACAAGGGATTTCACCTCGAACTTCTCTCATAGAGAAGAACTCATTAACAAGGGATTGCACCTTGAACTTCTCTCGCACAAAAGAACTCATTAACAAGGGATTGTGCCTCGAACTTCTCTTGCATAGAACTCATTTAATATATACAATGAATCACTGAAGTTGAGGCTCTCTCTCAGCAAGAGCAACATTCTCAACAATACCAAGCTTTTCTCTGAAATAACAAAACTTCACCCTTGGAAGTGGTTTGGTAAGAATGTCTGCAGTCTGCTCCTTTGAAGAAGTGTACTTAAGTTCAATTGTTTTTCTTTATATAATGTCTCTCAAGTAATGATACTAATTTCCAAATGTTTAGATCTGTCATCAAAGGCAGGATTAAGTGAAAGCTTCACACAACTTTGGTTATCACAAAATAACACTGTAGGATCCAAAGGCTGTCCAAACAACCTTGCAATCAATTTTCAAAGCTAGACAGCTTCTCCTACAGCCACACATGTTGCAACATACTCTGCTTCAGCTGTACTTTGAGCCACAAAAGATTGTTTCCTGCTGCACCAAGAAACTATAGTTGAACCTAGACTGAAACAACATCCTGAAGTACTTTTTCTATTAGGTACACGACTTGCCCAATCTTAATCCAAGAAGCCATGTAAGTTCAGCTCTACACATGAAGAGTATTTCAGACCAAAACTCATTGTAACACGAACATATCTCAATATATGTTTTGCTGCCACAAGATGAAGTTGCCTTGGTTCACAGAGGAACTGACTCAAAGGTATTCACTGCATAGCAAATATTAGGCCTTGTCTTCACCAAATACATTAATGACCCAATTAACTGCTTGTATAAAGAAGAATCAACTAAATCTGAAAGTGTTGCCTCGTGTAACTTTTTCAGATTAACTTTCGTGGGAGTAACCATTGACTTGTACTCTAACATGCCAAACCTTTTCAATATATCAATTGCATATTTTCCTTGACTTAAAATAATTTCATTTTCTCTTGGGCACACCTCAAGTCCAAGGAAATAATGAAGGAGACTAAGATCTTTCATTTCAAATTCAAAAGCTAACTCATTGCATTTGAAAATGAGATCATTATCACCCCCAAGAAATAAATCATCAACATAGAACACAAGAATCAGCACTTTTTAATCACATACCTTGAAGTATAAATTTGGATCAGCATCATTCTTTAGGAAGCCCAAACTCAAAAGATAATTGTCAATTCTCTCATACCAAGCATGCGGTGCTTGTTTAAGGCCATACAAGGCCTTTTTCAGCTTACACACATGAGAGTCTTTGCCATTAATTACAAACCCTTCTGGCTTCTCTATATAAACTTCCTCTTCAATAATGTCATTCAAGAATGTTGTTTTTACATCCATTTGATGAAGCCTCCAACCCTTAACTGCTGCAACAGCTATGATTGATCTAATAGAGGTATAACGAGCTACTGATGCAAAGGTCTCATCATAATCTATACCTTCCATTTGTGAGAAACCTCTAGCTACAAATCTTGCCTTGTATTTTTCTATACTTCCATCTGTTGCATGCTTTATTTTGAACTGCCACTTACAAGAAACCACAGATTTATTTTCAGAAGTAGGAACAATGTCCCATACAACATTCTTGATGATGGATTGGTACTCTTCCATCATGGCATCCTTCCACACTTGTTGATTTGAAACTTCTTCAAAATTAGATGGTTCTGAAGCCATAATGTGACTCATCAAAGCCACATAACCTACAAACTTGTGACGCTTTTTACTCTCTCAAAAAGTGCCACGAGGGGCTGCATATTTTTCAGCCTCTTCCATAGTATTTCTAGCCCATAGAGGTCTTTTTTTATCAGCTGAAATATTACTAGGACCTGCTGAATTGTCAATAGGATCAAAAGGATCAGCAAATTCTTCTAAATCTGAATGCTCCCTCTGAATCTTTGAAGATGGATTTGGAACAGCTATGTCTATATCTTGAGAAGGCTCAATATTATCTAACTCAGGTTCCAAAATGGATTCTTTGGATTTATTGCAAGCTATATCTTCATCAAAGGTAACATCCCTACTGATTTCAATTTGTTTTTGTCCTGGAATATAAATCCTGTAAGCTTTAGAAGATTCACTATATCCCACAAAAATTTATTTCTTCCCTGAACGATCTAGTTTAGATCTTTTCCCTCTACGAACATGAATATAGACAGGGCAAACGAAAATCTTAAGGTGACTAATGTCAAGTTTGATACTTGCAAAAACTTCTTCTGGAGTAATATTATCTAGAACATGATGAGGGTTGCAATTCTGAATGTACACAGTTGTCCTGCAAGCTTCTGCCCATAAAAATATTTGAAAACTCTAATCATGAATCATACCCTTCACTGCCTCAACAATTGACCTGTTCTTCCTTTCAGCTGTTCCATTTTGTTGAGGATTATAAGGGACACAAAACTCCCTCTTAATCTCAGCCTCAATACAAAAGTTTTGAAATATTCCAGACACATACTCTCCTCCATTATCTAATCTTAGAACCTTTATTTTCTTGTTAGATAAATTTTCAACAAGTGCTTTGAATTCTTTAAATCTGGACAGCACTTCATCAGATTCTTTTGACTTACAAAAATATATCCAACACTTCGAGAAAAGTCATCAATAAATGTAACATAATACCAAAAACCAATAAGAGAAGCAACAGACATGGGACCACATTAATCAGAATGAATTAATTCTAGGACTTCCTTAGCCCTGCTTTGAGAAGTGTTCTTAATATTCTTACCTAGAATGCATCCCTTGCATACACCTTCATGATTTTGATTCAGTTTTGGAATACTATCAACAACCTTCTCCATAGAAGACAACTTTCTGAAATTTAACTGACCCAATCGCTTATGCCACAACTCACTTGAGTTTGAAGAATCATGAACTAAAGCAAGAGTAGGATGAGCTGAAAGTTTGTAGACTATCATGGCGAACACCAATAACACTAGCTAGTTGAAAGTTTGAATTCTTCTTCCAAGGAAGAACTTTTCCATCAGCAAAAGCAACATGATATCCTTTGTCCTCTAATGCTGAAATAGAAATCAGATTTCTTTGAATACCAGGAAAAAAGAGAACATCACTTAGATGAAGGTGCAGAACAAATGTTAAAACTTTCAAAACGAATCAGGTTATTAACTTATTTATAATGGTTAATTCCTCAATTTGGTTTTTTTAATGCACCAACCTTTTTTTAAGTTAATGACTGATGTATTGCAGGATTTTATAAATACATATGTGATTGTATATCTAACGGCATCCTAATTGTTAGTGCAACATGGAAAGAGCATTTCGCTCATGTAAAGCTATTCTTGCAAGCATTAGAATAGAAACAATTGTTATGTAACATGAAAAAGTGTGAAGTTAGAAGTCACTGGTGTTTACTGCCTAGTGCTACTGGAATTGTTATGCAGAGTAGACAATATGATAGGCAAAAACCAACGCAAACTTAGAACAGTAATTCCAGAGATATCTGTCGTTCCATCCATTCATTCAGAAGATATTACAATATTATTAAGGAATTCCACAACTGCAGTCCCTGAACATGTTTCCAACAAAAGTGCATATAGGATGCCGAACGGTTACCAGTGTTGATTCTGAAATGATAAAAATAACATCTATTAAATATCATAGAAAAGCTTTTCTTAATGTATAGAGGTCCCTGGTTTTAATGAAAAAAGATCTTTACTAGTACAGCCTTTCACAACTCTCTCTACTTAACTTATATTAATAGCATATTATCTCAAATCAAAGAAGTTGGCAGCCTCCACACAACTGATTCAAGAAAGAAGAAAACCATAGTAAACAAACATCCTGCTTATCTAGATTGTTGATTGGCTGAAACTACCAAAACTGATTCCTGCTTTATTATGGTTTGGCAACTTTACTAACTTTGAATTATTCTATGCCACTGAAGCAATTGAAAGTCTAGAAGAGTATCAGCTAAAACTGACTGCTTGCCTATAAATATGTCAAGTATTTGTTTCCTTTAATATTTGAGATCGCATGCATACACCTAAATATTTTGCACACATAAACTGAAACTTTTACTTGGAGAACTCTGATTAATCTTAATATTTGGCAATCTTGTGATAACAAAAATCTATAAGATTGCAGTTGATTTTCTGGGTTGTCAGAGATAAATCTTAGAAAACTACAAACCATCATGATGACAAACCTTTTAACTGTTGTTGGACAAAAGCCTGACCAATTTCAACAAATAGCTTATCAGTTGGATCAAGAAGTAAGGTGCAACACCATCTTGGATCACGATCAACAGTGTTCCTGACATGAAAGTCAGAATTTTAAAAAATTAGAAGAAATTCAGAAATGAAAAGTACAGATAAAGAATGCATATATAGAAAACATTAGTTAACAAACTCCAATTTCGGTTTCCATGCTTCATGTAGTACCATATTCATCATCTGGGATTATCTATTTGTGTCTATAAATTCAGTAAAGAAGCCAACAACATCTTAGCAAGGATTTATATGGTAATAAAGATTTTAAATATTCTGCAAATATAAGAACGATTTTAATTATGAGTTTATTTGATATCAGTTTAAATCTGGGAAAGGTCTCAATAAACATGTCATGTGGATTGCAATATCAAGATTACTGAGTTCATTAGCAGCAATCACATTCCTCGGGCACCAAAGGTGAAAGCAACCATTAATTGTGATTTTTTCAGATTTAACTGGAAGATTCAATTGCATTTAAGGCTAATGGACCAATAAAATCACTGCCAGTGTGTGCAGTCTAAGCAAAATGTTGGCTCGTTTTAAGACTGATGATAAGATAAACATGCTGGCCCTCAAAAGATACTTTAGTAGAGGAACCCCATATAGCCAATTAAAATTCACTCTCTAATGTAATCGTATGGTTCTCTGATTTAATGTAAGATGCATTTTTTCCTTTTAAAAGAAAAGTAATTATTAATTGCATGTCAAAAGCATGATTTTTTCACAGCAATATATTCATTTCTACAATGAAATTGTAATTATGTAACAAAAAACTCAAAAACATATAGCAGGGAAGGCAACAAAATTTCTGAACATTAAATGATGTTTCAAATTTCACCATATCTAGAAAAGTACTGTAATCAGCAACATTTGGATTCCAAACCATATGCTAAGTATCATGTATACTATCCTATTCTTTCGTCATTTCTAAACCAATGACATTAAGCACAACATTTTACTGCCTCCCATGTTGCTCAGTTCAAACATGAGAATAAAGTGTTTTTGTGCAGATACAAGCTTGTGATCCCTGTTGGATGAAGATGAAGAAAGGTGAGTGCTGCATTCAAGGAGAAGACATTGCACCAGATGCACTAGTTGAGGTGGAAAAAGATGGGCTACAAATACATGAAAAGAAAAGACAGAGCATTTATTCATACTTTAGTGGTATTGAAGGCGTCTTCCAAACAAGAGTGAATGCGACCCAAGGGAGAAGGTGAAACAGTTTCCTAATCTCTGGCCCAGTTAGATTTCTCTAAGACAAGTTCTTGAATGTCAAAAATTAGGAAGAAATCATCTGAACTGGATCAAAATCAGATAAAGCATGTTTGAATGACATACCAAAAACCCTAATGAACATCAGTTCAAGTCATCAATTACATGTCAAGAAAATGCTGAACACACATGACAATATTCAAGAACATATCTAAAACTGTATTTCCAGAATGTAAGAATCTCAAAACAAATGTGCCTGGGGCATCAGGAATCCTCCAGAAATATAGGGAACTCATAAGAAGTTCAAAATGACATCAACAAGATAGATTTACCAGCCAGCAAGGCCATCATCTAGTCAGTAGATCCAATCGCTATAACTTTGCATGGATTTCTGTATCACCCAAATATCAGCATGAAACATTCTGTAGGCTTATTTTATTTATTTGCCTTCTTTTTTTGCCTTTTAAAGTTTTTTACCCTAAGTTCTCTGGCAAGAAACATCAATTTCTGGTTGGGAGACTTTGGAGACGGCAAGAGACGGTACCCAAAAGAAACTTGTGCATCAGACGTCTCAAGGGGTGGGAGACGGTTCCTCGTGTAACTATGGTATTTGTCATGTTGTTTGTCCATAAAAGATTTATGGATGTTTATGGATTCCTTTCACCAGTCTCAGACAAGGTTCAGAGGACAATGACTATTCCTTTTCTCTATCTCACAAATTTTATCCAAAAGCTTTGATCAAAATCCATGGACCATGTAAGTTTAAAATCACTAAACATGGGAGAGTGAATTCCATTTTTTGATTTTCTTGGTGAACCAAGGAAACATAAATGCATGGTCCTTCATGTTGGTAGAGCCATCAACTTCTTGAAGGTAAACATGGTGTCTTAAATGTGATAATGACTTTGTAGATTGTTGCATGGAAAGAAAATAAAAAATAGAAAAGAGTTGACTCTATTTTCATAGACTCTTGTAACAGGTTTTTGTAAAAGCTAGAAAAGTTACTTTTCACTTCTAAGGATTCTTGCTCTAAATTTGAAGGCTCGGGTGATTGTTTACTACCTAACTCTACTAGTTACAAAAGTAAACGGAAATGTATATTAACCAAACATAGGAATGTAACAATATAATTCACTATGCATATTTAGAAGTTGTATCTTTTAATACCAAGTAATATGTATGCAATCAGTACATAAGATCACAGTGAGATGTCCTGACTACAAACAACTACATATAAATAGTATGTCGGGTTCACTAAGGCTACCAACTATCACTAACTACCAACTGCCAGCCCACAACTAGTCGGGAACTAATCATCTCTATAACAAAACATAACAATTATTTATTTAGCCGACTACAACTATGTACTTTTGTCGACTACATCAACCCCACCAAAAAGACAATTGTCTCTAGATGACAGAGACAAAACTGGGAGCTGGACACGATAAAACTGAAGAGAAAATTGCTAAGAGGGGTGAAAAGACGTCCCTCAATTTATGGAGGGCATAGAGGTAGATGCCTAAGAGCATTGCTACCTAAGTCGTTGGAGGCATTGGTTGGCCACCAACTCTTGCTCTTGGGCTGCCTTCGCCATATCAGCAACCTCCACCAAATGCTTTTTGGTCTTCTCGAGCTCCTGCTCCTCCAAAAACTTGTTATCCCTCTCTCCTAACTATCGCTCCTATTTGCCAACCTGGGTGGTCCTCATTGCTAATTGTTTGTCCTCTACTAGTTGCATCCCTCTCTCAACAATTGTCTTCTCCAATGATGTAACTAGGTTGTTCTTTCAGACTGGTTGCTCTCAGGACTTTTGAATTTGATCAGCCAACTCCTTTCGAACATTCTTGGCATGGCAAAGAGCCCACTTTCGTGATTGGGTGGCTTCCTCCAATGAAGCCACATGTCTACAGTAGCAGAGAAAGAGACATTGAAAGAACAACTCCATGTCATGGAGTGTCTCAATACTCGACAATGTCTGCCTCCAACAGTTGGCCGCGGTGCGTGCCAGACAACCAACATCTCCAGTGTTCCTACGCATGGCCACCCTTGGCAGCTGAAACATTTGAAGAACTCTCCTTGGCACTCCACCTGCATGAATGCAAGAATTTTCTTAGCCGCATGTTCTACTAATGGCTCATGGAAAATACCAAGGTCCCATGCAATGTCCTGCACTATATCAATGAACATGGCCATCACTTGCAATTCTCTAATGAATCATTGTTTTGTGCCGACAAGATCATAAGGATTCGGTCGGCCCAGTTGTAGAACAATCCTGTCAACCTAACTAGATGATGAATTCACCTCTCTTGCACATGTGTATGGACTGTGTAACCTTCAAAGGTGCCTGTGGTCCTGCAACAAGAATTGGTCGTGCAGTATTCTTGGTAGGTGTTGGCTTTAGAAGTGGTAAAACTAGCTATGATTGTGAATGCCCATGCAAACTAGTTGTGATTGCGAAAGTTGAACTTGAGTATCAACTACCATAGCAATGATTGTCTCTTGTATCCCAACATTCTCCAACCTCCCAATACTCTTCGAAAGTAGGCCTAGTAACTCAACTGCAGAGGCATCTAGTGGTACTCGTGGGCCCTACCAAACTAGTAATCAATGTCAGCCTCCAATTCTTCTGTTGGAAGTGTATCGTGTGTTGGAATTGTAAGGGCAATTGGAGGTGATGCTGGTGGTGGTGAGGTTGCCACCAACTGGACTATCGATTATGGCATGAGTAGTGAAGGGCAATTAAAAGCGTGTATGCCCTGTCGTCACATTATATGTCGTGTGGCCTGCCTATAGTACGGCTACTAATTTGTTTTCCCAATCAGCCTCTTTGGGCCACATGATTTATGAATGGTTGACACCAACCTTATTCAATCATTCAGCCTAAACATATGTTCTTGGGGAGTACAGACTTAACAAGTTGTGAAAGATCTGAAAGTCTATCATGATCAACCGAATGACATGATTGAGAAAATGTACTACCCAATCACTTGCGATTTGAATTGGAATACCACACCTTTTGACAATTTACTCATAGATGAATCCCATCGTTCTCACGACTATATTGTCAAGCAGTGCTCTTGCCTCCACTTACTTGGTTAGGCACTCTATTGCTACCACTACATATCAACATTGGCGTAGGTTGTTGACCTTCAATGGATAAATGAATTCCAATTCCCACCTCTCGAAGAGCTCTTAAGTTTGGGAAGAGAATGACATATAATCTCGTTTAAAGGTTTGCCCGTTCTCTAGCAAGTTTCACACCCTTCTACTCACTCTTGGGTGTCCATGTGCATTGTTGGCCACCATAACCGAGCTAGTAAAACTTTCTGAGACATCTAGTCCCATGTGTCCTATGAGACCTTCATGTGCTTCCTTCAGTACATCAGGTATTTCTTTCCGCATTAGGCATCGCTTGAGAATTTGATTAGACCCCATTTCGTATAATAGTCCATTTATCAACTCAAAAAAATTTCTTTTCAAGGCTAGATATCTTCCCTCTTGGAGGGATCTATCTTGGGAACGTACTTGACGAAAAGTGCCCTCCAATATTCTTACACAAAGGTGGTAATGCAGAAACTTGAAAAAAATGAGTATTAAGGAAATCTTCATTTACTCCCTTAGGTGTTTCTCCTAACTTTATCCTCGAGAGGTGGTCGGCATCACACGGCTTTTCTCGAGTTTGACAATGACAATGAATGTGAATTCCTCAAGTAGCAACAACCATCTACTCACTCGTCCCTAGATAATTGGTTTGTTTGCTAGATACATAAGAGCTTGATGGTCCACATACAATGTAAATGATGTCACCAACACATAGTGTTTGAATTTTTTCACCAAGTACACCATCCCGAGTGCCTCCCTCTCAATCATGCTATAGTTCCTTTCTCCTTTTGACAATAGCCCACTTGCAAAAAATAAAGGGTCATCTCGCCCTTGGGGACCCACTTGCATGAGGGTTGCTACACTCGAATAATTTGATGCATCCACATCTACGAGGAATTCTTGAATCCAATTTGAGTACACCAAGATTGGCAAACATATTAACCTTGTCTTCAATTTATTGAAGGCCTTCTCCTTGTCTTCAATCCCTACAAATGATTGGCCTTTCCTTGTCTGTATGTCTAGTGGGTATGAAATTTGAGCAAAATTCCTTATAAATGTCCTACAATACCCTACATGCCCAATAAATAACTTAACCTCTGCAATATTCTCAAGGGTTTCTATTCCCATAATTACCCTCATCTTGTTGAGATGTCTTCAATCCAGTTTTGCAGACAATATTGCCAAATAAGTTGCCTTGGGGTACCATAAATCTACACTTGTTGGGACTGAGTGCGAGACAAGCTCTTTTACATCATTTCATACACTCTCTAAGTGCTCTCAATTGATTCTCTAGGTCACTTAAGATGGACCCGCCATCCGAAAAGGCTTTGAAATTTTCCACAAACATCTTGTCAAAAATGTACAGGATGATTATCTGAAATGTCATTGGAGCATTGCATATACCGAACAACATTTAGTTTTATGCATGCACACCATCTTCAACCACAAGTGTCATCAACAGTTTATCTTTTATGGCAATACTTATTTGGTTGTACCCCGAGAATCCATCCATGAAGGAAAATATTTCATGGCCAACCACTTTCTTCGGGATTAGTCCGTGAACGAAATTGAAAATAGGTTTTTGATAGTCACTATGTTTAGGCTTGAGAAGTCCACAATTTTCTAATTTGCTCTAGTTCCTTTAATGGAATCACCATCAATGAAACTCATTCGCTCATTTTTTCTTCAAAAATTATGCCTGCTTACAACATCTCAATTTCTTCATCTACTTTGGCAGCATAATTCTTATTCATTTTGTATGGTCTTTTTCTCACTGGTTGTACACAAGGTATGAGAGAAATCTTGTTTACACACAGTTTTGGTGGTATACCATTAAGGTTTGTGTATGTCCAAGCAAATGTGTTTTTACACTCCAGGAATGTCTTGAATGTAGGTGCATTGAATACTACGTCCCACTTGTCACTGACCAGGATTACTCTTGGGTTGTCTTAGTCACCCATGTTTACCTTCTTCACACTTGGCTCCTCGTACTATATTATCTTGTCTCTTTCAAAGTGATGAGTTGGTGTGTCATCCACCTAGGCTAGTCACTCCTCATATTCTTCTTTTCCAAGGGAAATGTGTTATACCATGGTCACCTTCAATTTCGCCAATCTATAGGATGTTGCATTCAAAATGAAAAACTTCATAATCCTCCATCTGCCAGTGAAACAATCCATTCAGGGAACTCATCTCATCTTTGGAGCAATTGTCCACATCGAGTACCCTTTAACCATTCAGTTCCATACATTTCCTTTCTTTGTCCATTCTCAACTCTTTGTCTTCTAACTCTGATCTGGGCAACGCCAACTCCTCTCTCATTGCCTAATTCTTTAGATTGATGATATACTTCCTTTGCTCTTGATCAAGAGCATGTTCCATTTCTAATTGTGGTTTGCTTTTACAGTGATCAACCACCCCCTCTCGAGTAGTGCGTAGTACACCTTCTGCAACAAGATGACAACAAAGTCCAAGGGAAAGATTGCATCTTGATCGTCACCTTTTGTATCATCAATGTTCCCAACAGTTTGATACTATGTTGGTCAGCACCTACCAAGTGGAATGTTGACGGTCAAAGGGATGGTTTCTAAAGCCTTTGCAAGTGTCTTTTGGCACCATATTGACTTTTGAGCCTCCATCGACAATGGTGCTTGTCAAGTTCTTCCTCATTATTTTCATGTCGATGATGGTAGGTCTTCTCCTGACACTCACCATCAGTACCATGGGATCACTAGTCTGCTTGCCTTTTGGTGGTGGTTCCACCGTCAAGTCTTCTTGTGTCTTGCATTGATTCTCACCGAGTGTGTTGGTGATTGCTACTTTCAATTGTGGCATAGTCTATAGAAGGTTTGTTACCTTTATTGGTATTGTTGTCTACAATATTTGTTGTACTATATTCTTCTCTGACTCCGATTATAGTGAAGTACTTGTGGCTTCGTTGGAGCTTCTCTCATCCACAATTGTCCGTTCCACATCAATTTTGGCTTCAAGAAGTCTTCCTTTTCCTATGAGGATCTAGATACAGTAACTTCTTTGATGGTAATCTAGTGATCACCCGAACTTACTCCTTAAAAACATTCACGGCCAACATATTCACTCCTTTCTATTGTGTGTCGTCGATGTCTTCGTGATTACCCGATCCACACCACTTGCACAACATTCCCAAATTGTTGGGGAAAAATAACCCCATTCATTGCACTTCCAAAACTAGATCATTGATTGAAGTTGTATTGTATTTTGCTTCTCGGGCCATTATTGTTATTATTGTATCAGTTATTGTTTTGTCAACTATTGTGGTATTTACTAGGCAATGCATTAGAATTGTATGGTAGTTCTGGAGGTGTGATTGGTGGGGTTGATTGTTGACCTTGAGTAAAGAGCACTTGTGTGCTTCTTGTCTTTAGATTGTACAAAAATTCTTTCACTAAATGTCCTAATGCCTGACTGTTATCGGAGAATAACTTCTTTAGACAATTTGTTTTATGTGACTTTTTACTTCGCAGTTGATGCACCATAGTTCCTTGCTTTCGTTAGAATTTTCCATAGTTACAAGGAGACGCATCTCTCGACCCCTGGACATGTATCCAGGACAGGGACATGTCTCTGGTACATGATATGTTTCCAGAGACACCTAGGGTACTCGAGTGCCTAGGCCTTGTTGTCTACCGACGAACCCATGTCTTCGATGACTTATTCCCATGTTTCCAACAATGAAAAACGTATTACTATAGACACGGGAAATTGTGTTGTTTGATCAAACAGAGGGTCACATCTAGCAGACTTCCGATGTTCCTACAAACACTTGCTACGTCAAAAAATCAAGTGGCGGTCGACAATGTATTCTAAAGCTTCTGCTACAAATTACTCATTGGGTCGGCTCAAATTAGTCTTAAACTAGGACGATAATTTGGTCATTTATCCAGTGGAGCATGTCGATGAGCACCAACAAGGCGATTACTGATCTAGCAACACCTATCAATATTCTGATAATCCCATCACCTTGGTTTTTTATGAGAGTGGAGACTAGTATCACTCATGGCAAGAAAGAATACGGGCGATTTCTTTACAAAGTGACGCTCAATAGTGACGGTATCATAGGGATGTATGTTTGTCACTCAGAGGGAGATACTTAAAAAGATGTTATCATGGATCCACGCTGGCAGGTGAAGGGTCAATGTGGGCACAATGGGGTGTCAAGTAGTAAGAATTTGTCTCCGCAGAAGAATAATGCAGCCCTAGAGAAAGAATTTGCTACAACCCATGTCCATGAAGAAATATGTTCTTGTTTTATTTAAAAATATATTATTGTTTCATTTGAAAACAATGGCTAAGATTTTAAAATAAGTTATTGTTTTATTTAAATAGATATATCTATATATTGTTTAAAAATATATAAAAACAAAGGCTAAGGCATTATTGTTTTGTTTTGTTTTTATCTTCTTTAATATATTATAAGTATAATGTTATAGATTTAAAATTAATATTTAGAAATACATTTTTTAGTTTTTTTAATTATTAATATGTATAATATATAAAATTAATATATTTATTAAATTGTATTTATTAAAATTGTCATTTCCAAGTACCCCTGTCTCCTAGTAACCTTAGAATCTTCCTTCTTGGCATTTAATTCCTTCATCATATGCAACATGTCTCACCGCAAGGCTTGGACAACATTTTATTCTTTGTCGCTGCTATACTCAATACTATCATCATTTGTCTTTTCTTTTCCCCATGAGGATATTTTAGATTCACTGTCGATGTCATCGCCCGATTATATGCAGGCATATCATGATGGGGGTACAACTTACATTTTCTTGTGCAACGTGAGAATCAATCCCTTGAATAACCGCCTCTTCTTCAACCCGTCGATCAGTTGATTCTCTAACTTGACCAGCAATTCCTTGAGCCTACAACTGTAGGCTCGTACCTTCTCGTGCTTGCCACGTTTAGTGTTGTAGAATTTTGCCACAATCTTTCTATCATCTCTCAGCAATTTAAAATCCACCTCAAATACCTTCTTCAGAGCTTCTTAGAAGTCTGTGGATTCCTCATCCAGCTCTGTGAACCAATTACTGGCTATTCCTCGTAATGTTGCAAGAAATACTCTCAGCCAATAATCCTTGTCCTACTGACCGCATGCTATCTAGATAGTTTTGCACATCTTGTAGTGCCCTACTGAGTCCTTCAAACCATTTCCAGTGAGCTTGGGGAGTTTCTGCCTATCAAAATATGTGAACTCGTTGGGGGTGTCACTATCTTTCTCATTTGGTATGTACCCTATGCCTTGGACCTGGTTGGATTGTTTTTCTCTCGACATTCCAGTGCTTCACTTGCACTCAAGGCTGTGTACATGTCCTCTACACATCACCATCAACATCCCTTGCACTCCAATTACCTTCCTCTTCGTTCCTACACTCTCTTCTCCCAAGGGTCTTCGGCTCAATTCCCTCACTTCTTGGTTCCTCTAATATGGATAGTCGTTCAATATAGTGTACGTTAGTCTCCAATATCTCCATGAACTTAGTCTCAGGATTTTCTTATTCATCTAATACTAACTATATATACGAGTTTCCTATTTGGTCGGCAAGATCTTCATTTGCTTTGTTCGAGACTGGTAGGTGTCTTTCAAGTTCTACCCACTTGCCCTTTGTTTGCTCAACATTAGTGAGATTCTTCCTCTTCTCCCAACTAATACTTTGACTAATACTTCAACTTTTGCTTCTTAGCGAACTTGGACTTTCCCTTAGTAGTCTTTTGTTTTCTCAATCGTCTTTTGTAGTCTTTTGTTTTCTAACTAGGCAATTCTTCTCAATCGTCTTCATCATTCACTTTGTTCTCTCAATCGGAGGAATCATCTTACCAATCCTTATGTGACTCTCGGTTGCTTGAGATACATGTGTCGTCTTTGTTCAACTACACAAGCATTAATTTTTGGTGGTAGTGACACGTTCTTCTTCCTTCCTTGGGTTTAGTTCTTCGTACCACTATAGTATATGTTGTGTACGTCACTCTCGATCCCTCTCTTCCCAGAGGTCTCGAAAGGTAATAAAATTACATGTGAGTAACCTCAGCCAATCTCAAGAGAAGATGGTCAACTTCCTCATTCATTGTTACGTTATCTAGGATGGCACTCTCGGGAACCTTTCGTTGGAGAGCCTCCCTTCAAATGAACGAGTTTATGAATACTTCCCACAAGTACACCAAGTCTTGTACCAGTTCACCTTATGTTGTGCATTTCTCTTCTTCGATTTCAATTACTTCTAGTTCTTCCACGGGTCAGCCCATTACATTGCCATATTGCATGTCTGTGAATTATATTTCGCAAAGATTCATATCAGCAATGGTGCCAAATGTTTACAACCTAACTCTACCAATTACAAAAGTAAACGAAAATTGTTCATTAACAAAATATAACAATATAACTCATTGTGCATGTTTGGAAGATGTATCTTTTATTACTAAGTAATATGTGCAATTAGCACAAACAACTACATATAACATCCAAGAGAGATATCCCGACTACAAACAACTACAAATAAATAGTGTAGCAAGTTGAGTAAGGCTACCAACCACCGATAACTTCCAACAGCCAACCTACAAGTGTCGGGAACTAATCATCTCAATTACAAAACATAATAATTATTTATTTAACCAACTACAACTATGTACTTTTGCCAACTACAGCGACCCCCAATTGCAGCAGATTTGAATGATCTGCAACTTTGTAGTCTAGAATATTTTTATAACTATAATTATTGCTTATTAAAATGCAGCATACCTATAAGGGGGACTCATCAAGTGCATGTAATATCAGACTATATGCTTGTGGTTGGCTAGTTCCATGTCTCACTAATAATCTTTCCAAATACAAAATTCTCTATAATCAATATCTACTCATTTGAAATTACGAGGATTAATTTTGAAAGTATAGATGGAAAAATGCAAAAAAAAAAAGAACATACCATTAATATTGTTGACTATAACTGGTGAATTGGAGGTTGAAAAGAGTTAATACCATTCACCTAATTGTGTTATTTTGGCTGAGGGGAATATTGTCCTCAATGCGGCTGGAACATTTCCTGAAAATGCTGGTAGAACTGCAAATGTCTCAAAGAATAAGAGGTCAAACAGTAAGCTCAAAAATATTGGTTGAGATATTTTGGCTAAATAAGGTGTAAGAATATACATAACAAAATTTTGTAATTTTCCTTGTAGAGACCACAATACCATATTCGTAAACAACAATAGAAAAACACTAGCTCAAAAAAAGTGAAATAGGTTCAAGCAAAAAGAGTTGCAGGAATGATTAAGGATATGGAAAATGCTCTATATCATTTTTTTAAGTTCAGGGTCAGCTGTAACAATATCCACTACAAAATTTTGTAATTTTCCTTGTAGAGACTATTGTAGCCATATTCATAAAAAAGAAAAAAAAAACACAGCCAAAAAATTGCAGGAATATAATATAGAGTTATTTACCAAAAAAGATCCTAAAGCATGTATAACATCATCCATATCATTTTTTTTACATTCAGAGTCAATTTAAAATTTAGTAAAAAACTGGATTAACATTGCGCATTTACAGATCCTTCTTGGGTTCTTTTGCAAGAATAGGGTTCTTCTAGTCCTGCTTGGTCTTCATCAGCTTCTTAATTCTTTGAGGGGTTGTTCCTTCACAGAGCTATTTATACTTGTAATATGGCTTATAAATTAGAGCTTAAACACTTAAGGATTGCCTTCTCTTCCTTTGTTTGGCTATGCTTTCCACCTTTATTTTGTGTTGTCGTAAATTTTGTTTTAATAAAATTCACGTCAGCTATACAAAAATTTAATCATATTTTGATTAAATTTAATATGGTTTTGAAGCTCTAAGTATTTTTAGTAAATAAATAATTTATTTATTTATTCTAAAAAGTTTTTACTCGTTTAAATATTTATTTTTATTTTTGTTTTTTCTTTAATTGTTGATTAGTCTTTAATAATATATTTAAAGTATATTATTTAAGCTCCTAAGTTGCCTCTTAGTCGGACCATTAGGGAAGGTTGCATTTACAATACGTCTTAAATATAATACAAATTATGTTTAAGTGTCTATTTTCAAATGAGCAGACCTTTCGTATTGCATTACATATCTATATGCAATTAAATGTCAATGCAAGCAACCTTTTAAATTAAAATACCAATGATATGAGGAGTCGAACCTTTATTCATGCGCTACACATTATATATATAATGTGTGATGTTAAGTGTTTAAAAAGTCCCGACATGTATATCAAGGTGGACGTTTTTAATGTTTTTGCAAAATCAACTTCATATCATATGAAATAAAAGTCAGTTTAAAAGTCCCGACTTCTCCTCAAGGCGGACGTTTTGAGTGTTGTTGCATATGAGGCTACATGAAGTTTTGGTGCTGAAGTCCAAGCTTGAAGTTACCCGATTTGGAACTCCAGTTCAAAGTACCCAATAACTGAAACACAGAGACCACTGGGAGTCCTCATTAATATCAAAGTTTTTCATTCATCTTTGCTTTAGGACTCTTCCCGTCTCCATATAAAGCTGCATTTTGGGGTTTTGAATTTAAATTTGCAGTTTGGTCTTTTGTTAACAACCTAAAGCGGGATTTCTGGTCACAATTTTTTGTCCCTTTCAAGTTTGTGTTCTTCAAACCAGGTATGCGGCTCTTTCTAAAAGCCATTTTTATCAGAATTGTTTTATTAGAGACGTTGCTTTTTCTTGTTTAATCTTGGTCGTTATTTATATTCATGGACGTTTTTGTCTATCTCACTCTATAACTGCGCCATTAATGGTTGTTTTATTTAAATGTTGACTGTATAAACAAAAATTCAAGGACGTTTTAGCTTGTCTTCTCCTTATACAATCATGTATAGGATTTTTATGACTTTTTTTGTGCAAATGTAGTTATATTTGCCATTTCCATGGATGTTTTTGCAAAAGCTTTTCATAGATTTGTTACAGCTAGGGTTTGTATACACTATTTTGTTCAAGAATGGGTCGCTGTTACAGTCATAAGGCCTTTCGCATGGAAATTCGATTTGTTTCTATTGGGACTGATGTGTGATCTTAAAATTTGCAAACTCTACATATTTATATGCCACCATTCTCGGAAAAATAATGCTAAAATGAAAGCTTCTAATCCAGTTGCAAGGCCTTGTAATTCCCATACATTCTTCCAAATTCTGGAAATCAGAACTTCCCATTTAAGATGAGAAATGTAACAATAAAAAGATTTTTCCCCAGTGGTCAAGATACATGATTCCATATACCTTGTGAAAATCAGCATTTTCCACTCATCATTTGCAATATTATGAAGTATAGTTGCAGCATGATATTAGATGTGTAAACATACATAGTTGTTTTCAAAACTCCTAATTGCAAATATGACTACATGTAGCCTTTCATGAAACTCAATGTGCAATACCCTCAAAAAGTTCCATTTACAAGTCTTCACTCTTGCAGATTTGGGAGATTTTTAGGCTCTTTGTATATGCCACTACATGTTACTTTGTGTGCAATGACAGATGCAATCATGTCCAAAAACCCCGATTTCACTTAAGTCTTAAGTTTTTCCCTTTTGTAGTAGGAACTTTTTGGTCCAACTACATAAACTGTTACATGTTGAACTACACTTGAACCTTCATCTGCAGTACACCTTAAAACCCCCGAACTGCAATCATGGCTCACAAAAGGCAGCTTTTTCACTTGAGTCTTGTTTAAAACCTTGTTTGCACACACGATCTATCAAGTTTCAAAATTCAAAAGTGTGATCTAAAGGGAGAATGGTATGGAATTAACATCAATACTTTCTGATTTTGCACTATTTTGGTCTTTTTATCTCAGTGCTACAGGTGTTCATCAAATGTCAGAAGGGCCAATTTCTACTTCTGAGAATAAAATGAAATACCAATATCACAAAAATCTGACAACTATCATTCCTACTTCAGTAGTCTCACATATAGATGAGATCAAAGATGCAGAGTTAGGGCATGTAGATATGGCTGAATTCGTTCAAAGGACGGAAGTAATAAATCCAAGGATGAAATGATGAAAATCCTCAAGAGCCTATATGGACATGCGCCTCACACTTCAACAATGAGACCCGAACAATCAAGGATGCAAAAGGTAAAATAATCACGAGGCTATTGACAAAGTTTTCCATGTTCCTTCTGCTCTAGTGTATGCAGATATTTCTCATGAGAAGGTTCTGGAGTATTACTATGAGAGAGAAGATGATTGCAGGAGAGAAATCAATACTCTTTGGTTTGTTAAACCAAGGCAATCGATTTCATGCCAGTGGCCCGCTACTTTGTTCAGAACTGAGTTCAAAGAAGAGATCAATGATATGATCACTCTTCTAGGCAAAATGCGGGTTTTGAAGAAATTCAATGTTTTTGAGCCTTTGATGTTTCAGTATATTAATGTCAAGAAAGGAAAGCAGCAGATATTTTGGGTAGAGTTAATCAGTGACTCTTTGTGTCAACAGTTGTCAGAAGTATCCACTACTATAACATTTTACATGAGTTCCTATCTTGTGTATATCGCTACATCTTTTTGAGCATTACCAAGACTATCCTATGATTGGGATAAGAATAAGTTGTCTACATGGAAATATTTCACTCAGTTACTACCCATGGCCACACGGAGGCATCACTATCGCAGACTTCAAGATGCTTTCTTTGGTAACTTCATGTGCCAGTTTGACTAAACACTTGAGAACATGACGGTTTCAGAGGCCGCATGGAGGAAGCTAAATGAGTATGGGTGTATGTTCCTACAATTCCTAAATTTTACATATATGAGAGTTGGGTGATTTGATGATCACCCGTACATGTTGCCGAGATATTCGACTGATAAGATTGTTCTAATGAAGCTGAGAAGACAAATGATGTATGTCATGCAAGACAATCTGCATCGCATAAGACTAGATTTGCTATTTCCACTCAGCATCCCTTGGTAACTGGTAAGTATTCACTTACTTCTTCACAAAAGGCAAAGGCAATGGAGACTAAGCTACAGGAGATTAAACTCAAAAAGTTTAAAATCTGAGATGATTTTGACTATCGAGGTATGAAGGACAAGAACAAGCAATCTTTCACTCATGTTCATTGAATTGAAGATGTCTGGATAGATATTCGTACAGATAAGTATTTTAGAAGGATGGACTATTGTAGAGTTACCATAGAACAGAT
Organism: Thuja plicata; assembly: GCA_018584345.1. NCBI lineage: Eukaryota > Viridiplantae > Streptophyta > Pinopsida > Cupressales > Cupressaceae > Thuja > Thuja plicata. Next base: position 706,790 of record MU225649.1, on the reverse strand, counting down.
CATTGATTTGAATCTTGCTGACAAACCTGATGGAATGAAGGATGATGGGGATATACTACATCTAGAGTATGAGAGAGCAAAGGTGGTAGCTTAGGATCTCCTCCCAATTCACTAGTCGTTGAAGGAGAATTTTTCTATAACTGACAAGTTTCAATCCATCATGGCTAATACTCATGCTTGGCTTAAGCATAGGCGTATTAAGATGAGAAGGTTTAAATCAGGGTCAGATGATGATACATCCGGACTTGTGGGTCGGAAATCAGAGGTGAGAACTAAAAATAAGGATAATGCATCCTCCTCTGGAATCACATTGAAGCTGAAGTTGAAATCAAAGGAGAAGACTCAAGAAGACTCTCCGGGCAAAGGAAAGGAACGAGTCATGATTCAAGAGATTCTTGAGGGAGAAGGTGGTCAATAGGAAGAGGAAGTACAAGTACTTCCAGTAGTAGCAGATGCATGATCTACCCCAGTGGAAACTACACAGGAATTCATTCTTGTAGATGTATCTGGTTTTACTATTGATGTTGATGTTGACACATTCTCTACAGTTTTGGCACCTACAATGGCACCTCCTGCATATTCTCAAGCCACTGAGTCGATTCACATTGAGCCTCGTAAAGATCTGACCACTGTGTTTTCTTATAGTTCTCATCCACCTTCACCCACGATTCCTTTTGTGGAAGGTTGTTCTACCTTGAGAGACTTTGACAGGTTTATGTCAGAGTCGACGCCTCACGTCATTCCAGGAATTACTGCTATTGTTGTCCAAACTGAAGCACCAACAATTGTTTCCACTATGGCATGTACCCAACCGGGCTCATCGCAGCCTATAGATGAAGAGACTCAAGCTATGCTCTTTGGTCTTCCTTCTTGGTTAAGTGCAGTTGTTCCTAAAAGAAAGAAACGGGAAGATTTGCCAGATGACTTCGATTTTGAGCAGCTAAAGTGGGTCAGGACCAAGGGTGTCAAGAGAGCTAAAACTGTGTCAAGAGTTTGAGTTGACAAAGACAACAAAATAGGTAGAGATAGCGGAATCCCTTGCAGATAAGCCCCGTGATGAAATGCGACTTACTGATTTTAAGATCACTAGGCTTCATTTGGGTAAGTAGGCACATGATGGTTTATTTAACAATGCCCAAGAATCTATAGCACTACTGGCACAACAGTGCAACGAGCTTAAAGGAAAGAAAAATCAGTTGAAAGAGCAAAATGAGTTACTCGTGGCAGTAATTCAAAAGATTAATGAAGCTTCATCCCAGGATGATCCATTAGCATCCTCTATTGCAGAGGAATCTGTTAGGCGGGTTGAGAAAGATGGGGAGATGGTTGCAGCCATTAATGCATGGGTGGATCAGACGATGCTTCAAGGTACAGAGTTGGTCAAGAAAGTGCTCACATGTGCTAGGACAACGACATCCCAGTTGAAGGGAGTTCTAGGAACTTTCAGTCAAAACTTGGAATCACTTGAGAAGGACTTGGAGATCTAGAAAAAAAATTTAGACTTGAAACTGGAGATGATTTGTGAAAATGGGATAATACTCTCGAGAGAGAGAACTACATTAGATCCAAGGAGCTTTTGGTGAATAAGGGCCAAGTCATTGAAGGCCTAGTTACAGACTTGGAGGCGGCAATAGAAATATAAGCCTTAAAGGAGCAAGAGATCAACACCCAGTTTGTGAAGATATCATGCAAATCGGTAGGCGATGACCATGAATTAATTGCATAAGATACTGTGGTCTCAGAGCTCTTGCTAATGATTCATTTGGACCTTGAGGCAGATCACTTCACCCTAACTTCCATTCACAAGCTCACAAGTTACCAAACTTTACTCAATCTTCTTCAAACTATTCTTGAGGAAAGCAGTGTCATAATTATCAGATGCTCAGATACAGTTTTCAAGACAACCATTGTTGCAAGACAACCATTGTTGCAAGAACACCATTGGGCCAAATCCGAATGATAGTCAGGAAAGAATTCACAAGTTTCAAGATTTCAGGGCACATAATGGAGAAGAGTGAAAAGTGATTTCAAGCACTTAATTAGATTTGTCATTGCTTTCTAGGATTTTAGATATGCATTTTGTTTTTTAGTTTTGACAAGTTGCATGTAAAGCATAGAATTGTAATTGCATTTAGTCAAGCGTGCAAGGCAAATATTTGCAATTACATAAATCATCCTCAAATCTTGATGTGTGGCCTCATCCATTGGGGGCTTCTTGCGAAATAGTTTCTTACCCTTGTCCTTTTGTGAGATGAGTTGCTTTCAATACATGCAATTCATGTAAGAAGAGGTAGACATATCGCATGCCTTCCTAATTGCATTGGTGAGCATGCTAGTGTTTAGGGCCTTCACCCAACCCTTCAAAGGACCCAACAAACCATCCATAAATAGCACTATCAATATCCTCTCTGAAATTTCAGTCACCAAAACTGAAAGCCTTTGGAACTTGATAATGTAGCTATCCATGGAACCTCCTTTTCTCAACTGTGTCAATTCCTTGAGCTCTGAGTCGTTCCCATTGAATCAATCAATGAGTCTCTTTGTGAAGTCGATGGCTTAGGAAGCGATTTGGTCGTGTCCAAATGTGACCAACCCATGGTGCCAACATTCGTGACCGATCCCATTGAGATGTAGTGCTGCAAATTTGATCGCCTAATCCTCTGGCATAGGAATGAGTTGAAAGTATATATCCACCTTTTCCACCCACACTCTAGCCGCTGATTTTCTGGATCCATCGAAAACAGGAAGATTCAACTTGCCAATCCTTCGCTTGAGAACATTGTTGCAGCTCTCATCACTCCTGGTAGTTGGAAATCTCATCCTCGGCTCCATGTAATCGTTGAGAGGCAATTCTGGCCTAAGTCCCCCATCAAGCCAATCTTGTTTGAATTGTTCTTGCAAAGCAACCAAGGAGAGAGTTCATTCCTCTTGCTACTCAGTCCTTTGAGGGAATGTAACATGTTATACCTAACTATCAGATAATATTAACAAAATTGAAAATAATGAACAAATCCTAGGAAATTAATTTTTTCTTTTAACTCATATTTATAGAAAGAAACTACTTTCTTTTTCAAATGAGCATGATAACTGTAAAGTTCATTTAACTAATTGAAGTAAAAAATATATTTGTCTAACTACCTTCACATGAAAATGAATTGACTAACAATTCAATTATTGTTTAAATGAAAGAAACAATTCAATAACTGAATTAACTAACAAAACATGAATCATAGAACTTGATCTAAGTGTTTGCTCTCATTTTCTCTTTCTACAAATGCACCTAATAAACATCTAGGAGAGGAAACGATTGATATTTCGGTCTTCACCTTATAGTTTTCGCACAAGTGCCTTTCAGAAGTAGTCTGACCCTACATGAGAGGTGCAAAAATTAGATCCATCTTTCTTGCCATCGAAGACTTGTTGTTTAGCCTGTCACGCCCTATAGACTTCCTTTCCTATGAGAATGACCCTCATGACTAGACAAATCCTAATAGTTCAAGTGACTGATAGTTACTACACCATTGAGTAGCACCACCTTGGCCAAGGTTTCCATTTTGCAAGTATAATACTTTTTGTTGTCAATGTCACCACCAAACTCGTATAAGAGTCCTTCGACTCTTAAGGTATTTCCCGAACTTGAAAGAACTTGTTGTCCAAGATGGCCAATACATTGTCTCACTAACCAAGGATAAATGCTTGCATTCCTAATCCACTAGGATGTCCCTACTCAACTCATTCCCAATTACTTAGGTTACGATAGGGTTCAGTAACCCTTGTTGGTGGACAAGCATTCCTTATACAACTACCTATCACAGGTTATCAGTTAGGTTGTTCACCCTTCCCAAGGTTTCATGACTTGTATTTCTATGAGGTTGCACCAAGATTTGCAAAATAATATTAGTCTTGGACAATTTACCTCACACTTTTGATCCAATACTTATTATCACATTTATTAATCTTAGTAATTCAGATCTATCCTTAAATTGCAGATTCATGGAGGGTGTTGGTTCATATTCGTTCTTAATTCAATGAACAATAATCGGATTCACAAGGATCTTTCGTCTTAGTAAGCTTATGTCCCCATTATAATCAGTAAATGAATTTACCCTCTGGTTTATATTCCCTTCAGGGTTCAATCAAAGTAAAACCTTAATCAACCAATGTGCATGCCAGAATGGCTATTGATGTCATACAACACTCACCATTTTAAATGTCGTAGATTTTTCAATGAATGCAACAATAAGATAATAGTAAATGGTTTCCCAATGGATATTTCATTGAGATGCAATTTCAAGATTCATTTCATTACTAATGCATTTAGAGGCTTCCATTCAAAGGATCAAATGAGTAAATCAACTGTACTGGTGTATGAACATTCGATTTAATCCAATAGTATGAACAGAAATGTGGATTCACTATACTGAGATTATATTCTTTCGACTTGATCATATTGATAGTCCAAATGCATGGCATTTAAGATCATCCCACAAGATCGATAATGATGAAAACGTGGTACATTCTATATGTGCTTTAATACTGGATGCGGATGCGCAGTAATATATTTCTTATTAGATGCCCAATAATATATTTCTTATTGAATACACACTAATATATGTTTCTTGTCGAATGGACAATTATAGATTTCTTACAATAATTGATCTAGATAAACTGGATGCACTGCAATTAGATAAATCTATATGATCAAAAGATTTATCGCATTATATGTAATACAATACACAACATACACGATATAGGTATTCATCATGGAAATAATTATGATAAAGATGAACGTGCTTAATTTTCTTTGTGATTGAGGGAGACTGGATTCCACCTGATTACCAAAAGCTCAAGAATATTTCTTTAATAAAATCAATTCAACTCAGTAAAAGTATTGTCAAAAGCAATCACCAATTGATGGTTTTCCTAGTGATAAAGAAAGCTTCCCCTGTTCTTAAAATCAAAATTTTTCCATAGCACGAATTGACAACCATGATTGTCGAGTGATATTTGAAAACTTCCTCTTGCTAGCAAGAGTTGTAGTATGGAGTGTAACTGCTTGTGGTGTCTAACAGTGTAATGCGTGTAGGAGAGAAATATGAATACCTATATGTATGCATGTAACGTGTGCGTGCTCTTAGTGTCAACATACATGTCCATGTATTCAGATGTCTACACTCATCATAAACACATTAGCTATAGCCATTTGCTATTTTACGACTATACGTATGTATTCCTTATAATTTGTCTATATGCACATATGATGTTAGGCATACAACACACATGTTATACACACAATCACACATATATATACATGTATATTTGTATGTGTGTGTATATATATTTGTTGTTCCATTAGATCGAGACACTGGGATCACGAAGAGCATTCCTTAAACATGAATCATTAATTCTTTAATTAGAACAAGAATAATGAAACGACAACCAACCCATCATGACCAAAGGAGACTAAGGCTAACCCTGACCAGTGACTTGATAACCAAGATAGTTAGCTAATGGTTCTTGCTCGAATGGCAATTTCGACCCTTCACCACGCATTTGCACCTCTCTCTATTGATAGTTTCCCTCCCTTCGCAAAGGTGATCTCCTGCATCCACTTACAAACGAAGGAATTAGCCATACTTACAAACAAAGTTCAACTAATGGATTTATAATTTATTGATATTCTTCTTCTTCATCATCATCATCTTCTATATGGAGCCTAATAAGACTCGAAGGTTAATGGAGTACTTGTTGGAGTGAAGGTGTAATCAGATCTGATACAATACAAAGGAGGGACTTTGGCTGAAGGATATCTGCTTGATTTCCCGGTATCATCTATTCCTCTTTGTTTACCTTATCTCTTTTCATGTGCTTAGTTTTGTTAGACCTCTATAGATTGATATATTCCTTGCTATAATCTGAAAACATTAACATCGTATCAGAGCCAGGTTGAGCAAAAGATCCATTTTAGATTTAGGATTTTAGTCTAACTCTTTCAAAACTAAGAACACTATGGCAACCTAGGTTTGGCTCGAATTAGTAATTTGACTTTACATCTTATGAGGGTTTGGATTTGCAACAAGATCTAGGATTCTGGATATGCAAACTCATTGATTTTTGAGCCTTCTACACCTAGTATTGATTGGTTCCTATGTTGTGAAACCATCTCAAAATTGGCTGGAAAGATATGGGTAGAATTCAAGGTTGTGTCAATACATTCTTGCATGTTTGAAATTTACCTATTGACCTCCTTGAAAATTTTAAATTGCCTTTCCTTATTGGATCAAGAGGCAGTTTAAACTTTGTAAGTAAACCTAAGTCTCAGAGGGAGCTGATAGGGATTACATAAAACTCTCAAAATATTGAGTTAATTTATCATCTTGAGTTAGGTGCATGGCATGTATGATTCAGAGGAAGTATAATAATGGGCTCTAGTGTTGTGTTATAAACTCCTTTCTTATATAGGATCATAGCTGGTTAATGTCATAGCTGATACCTTGCATATCTAGCTGATTATCTGCTATTAGCACAACCAGATGGGATGCATACTTCACATTGTGTTGCAACATACCTTCATATTGTTTGGCATATGATGTATGGGAACATTAACTGTTTCACATTGGTATACACATACTGGTTTTATGCATTTGCATTGGCATAATTAATGTGTAGGAAGCACACTTGGTATATTAACCTTACAACATTGACTCATGTTGAGATATTGGTTTATAATATACCTTGGCATGTATGTGTGAAATTATCATAGCTGATTATCTGTAGAGAATATGATTCTTCGTTAATTAAATAGCTGATTGGATCAACTATTTGGAATGTTTGTTTAGCTGATTGACATAACTAATTTTAGCAGCATACTTTGCCCAGGCATATGTTATACTTTACGCTGCTCTAGAGGAACATACACAACTGATTGTTAGTAACTTAGTATAACCTTTTATGTATGTACACTGTTGGCTAAATATTTTGCAAGTCACTAAGACTACGACTTGCAAAACGGGTGTTTTAGGCAGCAGTATGTGAGATTGCTCTCTCCTCTCAGCAATAGGGGAGGCTCCCTTCTTTCCGCAGCTGGCTTCAAGTAGAACTGAACTGTAACACATACAGTTCACCTTGCAACAGTAATACCGGTGACTCGATGATTGACGTAAGAACAATCAAACAAGGCAGCGGCTGATTTATCTAAAGACGAGGTGATACAATGAGCTCAAAGTCTCCTATCCTTACCTCAAATCAGTAATCTAATCTATTGTCCAATACTGAAACTCAAAGTCTTCAGTCCTTGGGGTGTGTTAGCCACTAATCTCTATAGTAATCCCGATTTACTGAAGCACAAAGTCTTCAGAAAACTTGGATTAAAATGCTCAAATGATATATGCAAGATAAATACTAATTTGAAAAAAAGGATTAACTAATGAGACATAAGAACACATTCGTTAATTTTCAAAATCAACAACACAAAGTTTGCCAATTCCTGTTCCTTTATTCAAATGCTCAACTTTGCAAAATGAAACTCAAAGTTTTCAGAATACAGAGTATTGCCTATAGCTTTCTTACCCACAACAAAAGATGAAAATATTACAATGAACTCTCTGCTTTATATAGGAAAATTGAAGAGAGAAAAGTGGAGAGAAAAGGGGAAACCCTTAACCACTTTGACTTATTCAAAATGCAACCCTAACTAATTTTGACTTATTCAAAATGTTACAAGGCCTAAAGCACTTGCAACGTGATTACACATCTTGGATATACAGGAACATGTTTTCCTGTATTTACAATCATTACACGTACTACATGTA
>MU225649.1:658284-673707 GCA_018584345.1 Thuja plicata | reverse complement strand
GGCGAGTTGACTTGGCGAGCCACCTGACTTGCGAGTCCAACGAATCCCTATGAATCTTAGCCAAGTTTTCAATCTATGCTTCCAACAAACAGTCCCAACCTAGTCGCCTATCCACAGAGATCCCTGCTTATCAATCTCAAACAACTCTATCACCATTCAATGCCCCAAACTAGCAACCCAACAGGTACAGCTTGCTCTTAATGAGTTGTATGACTAGGGAATAAACCACCTAAAACACCACCAAAAAAACAACAAGATCTCTGCTAAAAACCCCAAAAAGTAAACCCACAAACCCATAAAATACCTTGAATATTTTCATTTTTTTCTAAAGCCCTAAATTGCAAAACTCCATTAAAGCAAGGTTATTCATATGTGAAACCACTCTACCAGCTAGGGGCGATTTCTAAAATCTGAAAAGAGTGTTTCGATGAGGGTTTTCATACTTGATCAATCCATGGCAGAACTCTCTATTCCCTCTGAAAGTATTTTGTAATGAATAATCCAAATGGGAACCTGTTGTGAGGTTTCCACACCATCGCACCATTCCAAATGGGGACCCCCTCTTTTGCTTCCGTAGTAGTAGTAGTAGATAGTCTTAGGCACTTTAGTTGGTGGCAATTTCAAGTCGCAAGCCCTTGGAAGGAAGTAAATCTGAGTTTTGAAGTCAAGGAAAGTGGAGAGTACCATGAAATCAATTGAGTCCTTATTCTTGAGAGGGCTTGGAAGGGCACAAAATGGTTAAGTGTGGGCAGCAGAGCAAAAGTGAAAATCCTAAGGGTATGGCGGAATCTGCCTGCCCTCTAGGATTCTTAATCCTGGCCTCCTCCTAAGTTCCGCCCTCTCCCACAACTCCTATCCTGGTCTGCCTTCAATTTCCGCTTAAAGGTGCAAGTCTTAAGATCTTTGATAGGCAGCTTGGCATAGTCTAGAGGTCAAGTATCAAGAAGGAAGGGTGAAAATCAGACCAAAGGAGGGATAAGTGACGTTGCAAGACAAGTTTGGGTATGAAAGGAGTTTAAATGAAGAAAATCCTCAAGCCACCTCAAATTCCGCCTTAGATCTATAACTCTAAATCACAAACTAAAGCATGATTGAGCTGAAGGTGAATCAAATGGGTGAGAGAGGAGTAAGATAGTGATTGGGGATCAAAGTTTGAGCAAAGATGTGCAATTCCTCAGGGATGGCGGAATTCCGCCATCCCCGAGGATAAAATCCTCTCGCCATTAGAATTTCCGCCTTAAGGAAATAGAATGTGAACTCAATCAAATCACTTCTATTGGAGCGACAAGGGGAAAAGGGACTTCAAGAAGCATACAAAATCTGTTTCGGACCTGTTAATAATAAAATACATTGACTTGAAAAAAGGATGAGACATGAGTGAATCCTTGGAAGTGGTGGAATTCCGCCACTACAGAGGATTCCCAAAAATCCTCAAACTACTCCAAATTCTGCCCTTAGATAGGTAAGGCCAAAGTTGTCTTAGATGGCCAAAATCATGTGCAAAAAGGAAAGAAAGTAATCAATCAAGCTGAAGATGAACCAAGTGGGTGGAAGATGGAGCAAGGTCATGGTTGGAGGAAAGTTGAATTAAGTCAAGCAATTCCTCAAGGATGGCGGAATTCCACCATCCCCGAGGATAAAGTCCTCTCCACACTAAGAATTCCGCCTTATCATAATGTTGGTCAAACGCCAACTTAGCCTTCTCGAGTACTAGCTGAGAATTCAATTAAGATATAATGCCAATCTGAGATGCAAGGGGATTGAAGGGGTGATTTGAAATCCTCGAATGATCATGAATTCCGCCCCAAGGAATCCTCTAAGACTTGAGATTTCCACCCAGCTAGTAAACAAAATCCTCCAGGGTCATCTATTTCCGCCTTGCAAAATCAGATCTAGGGGAGCATGCTGATAGTAATGCAGTCCAAAAAGCAGAAGAGTGAGACCGATTTAACCAAAGCAATGCAAGAAGGAGAATCTTAAGACCCTTTCAATTTCTGCCACGAGATGATAAGGCTAAAATTTGCTTTCAAAACATCTACAAGGGATCATGAAAGGGGGGAAAGGTGGGCATTTGAGAAGTAAAGTTAGAAGTTCGGGCTAAGAAAAGATTCCTCAGGTATGGCAGAATTCTGCCATCACCGAGGATAAAATCTCTTCCATAGTTGAATTTCACCCCTAGTCAAGCCTAAATGGTTATGGAGAGGATACGATTTGGTCAATGCTCTGATGTGAAAACATAAATGTAGTGTCCCCTTATCATGTCGGCCTGTTTGGGAAAGAAAAGCGATTAAATAAAACATTTCATTGGCTAATTAGAGCCAAGTTGGCCTGTCCTGAGGGTTGTGCCCCTTCATGCTTCAAGAGCCTATATAAGAGGAGGAGATTTCAGATCATTTTAAACAAAAACAAAACAAAATTCCTCTCTTCTATATCCAACGAACTGCATCTTAATAGGCAGCCATTTACCTTATATTTTGAAGTTGCAAGACCTCCATAATTGGCAGCGATTTGTCTTCATCAAGGTGCTGGAGTAATATATAGAGCAGCAGGCTATCAATTGGAAGGAGATAAAAATCTTTTCAAAGGCAACAAGTCTGGGCACAGTTATGGCAGATTTATCCTCAAAAATCAGAGAGGAGGGTGGTAGCAAGAGTAAATCTGGGCACATCATATATCAAAACTAGTTTGGTTCCCAGATTTTAACAAGATTCACAGTAGGTTGCAAGATCAAAATCAATTTATCAATGAAATCAGAAGTTGAAATTTGCAAGACAATGAAGGAATTGGGTCTTAAACTCGAAGAAATCTTAGAGAAAGTTAAAATTCAAGGGTTGGAAATCAAAAAAGCTATATTTTCATTGCACATTGTAAAGTCAAAATGATAGAAGCAGTTGATATCCATTGAATGAACAAGCGTAAGTGCCTTTAGTGATTACCAGCAAATCACATTATTTCACTGGGCGAATATCCACAATTGAAGGAACCTTGAAGTCACCTTGTGATCTTACTTTGCAAGCTTAGCATAACAAGTGACCTTATTCAAAGGAGGATTGAGTATTTAGTGTTTCACTTCGAAACATTGAGTGTTTGACTCTGCATGTTGCAGTGGAACAAAACTCACATCAACAGAACACAAATCCTCCTTTATAGAGTTAAAGGGAAAAAAGAGCAATTTTAAATTCAAAACTATTCATTTTTTCCCTAATGGACTTTTTGAAAATTTAAATTCAACTTAGGTGCAAGTTTCCCTTCCCTAGGCACCACTTGAGGGTACATAACATTACTTTATTAAATATAACACTGCGGTAAATAAATAAACATTAAGATTAGACTTCAGTGCATATTTTAAATATACCCAAACAAACTATTAAAAGCACCAACAAGGAGCCAAAAACAAAAACTGATCACACCATAAGGTAACTGAAGCTGAGATAAGATGTCAAGTGCTAAAACAAAAACTTACTAAAAATAGGTATGTTCACCAGGAAGTGTGGAGAACCAAAAAAACCAAAAATGCTTCTAAGAGCATCACAATGAACTAGAACAACAACTAAGCACCACACTGCCGATGGAAACCAAGAAAAAATGATACTAAGCTCACCAAGAATGCTAGAGTCCCATAACCACCTCCAATTAGCCTATGGGAACCCAGGAATAGGTTAACTGACTGGGCCTGAGAAGGGGGCATTACAAGATGGGCTAGCCAATTGGGCTTTTGAATACTACAACCATATTTTTTATGTTTGGCCCCCTCAATGGTGGTTGACCAAGCTTCAAGAGGATTTGAAAATGCATTTGGATTCTGATTTGTCCTAATATGTATCCATTCTTATATCGCCCAGGCTTGGACTAATAGCTTTGAGGCATGGCAAAGTTGAATTTGTACATTTTGATTTCTATCTAATGTGATGATGTTTTTTTTAGTTAAAATAATGGATGTGAAAGACAAGAACGGTATGTATCAATCCCACAATTTGCTGAATTTATTGTTCTTTTCCTTCAGCTTCCATAGCATGTGCAACTTCCTCTAGGCTATCATTAAACTTTCCAAGACAATGTGTATTGAAGACTTCTGACTCTAAAGCAGTGAAATACATTTGCCACTTAGGAGAAGACAAACTAGACAAGAAAGGTTTTATGGGGCTGCTCTTTTCAGTAATGCATCTAATCTAACAGAGATGTAATAGGCTGGTGGCCTTTTCTTTGGGAAGTTATAATAGTAAGATGTCGGTATTGTGGTGTGGAAGCAACAAGGAACTGACTTTTAAAGGAGTGACTACTGGAGCTGGACTTAGTTCTAAACCTTTGAAATGGTCGGTTGCAAAGATAACCTTAGTGAGCTGATTCGAAAAGGAAGAAGAGCAAATGCTGAGAATGGAGGCACATTAACCATATGCCTTCTAATTCAAAAGAATAGACATTGTTTCCCTTGAATGGTCTTAAACAGAATATATATAACCTTCCTACAAAGTTAAAGTTTGGGTCCATGTGCAGTCTTATTTTCATGCAAATTGAATTCTACATTCATAATTGTCCCTATTTACATAACACCCATGACCAGAGGAAAGACTCAGACACTACAAGCATTGCCAGATAGGGTTATTTTGAAACAAGAAGACCTACAATTTCTGGTAGGAGGTTAGAATGGAAATACTGTAAATTCTGGGAGTGTACCAATAACCAACAGACCAAGTCGAATAGTTTCTGTTTTCTGCATTCTTATAAAACTTAACCGTCTAGGTTTTTCACAATAGGAAACTAGAAAAATCATTACAACCATATTATTAATACCTATGTAAAGCTAAGCCATGAAAAATTTGTAATTATTATCCAACACATAATGTTCTCATGATCTGTTTTAGTGTGTTTCCATATAGCAATTTGTTTAATATGTGAGCTCTTAATTATCATGAAAATTAGTTCGTCACGTGCCAGGTATCAGGTTACTGATTATTATATGTCAAAGACTCAAAAACAAAACAAAATTCTATCAGACTTCACTGGTAACCTCTGAGAAATTTTACCTGAAAAACTTTTTGCCAAATGGTTTCTTGTCCTGTAAATGCTAAAGGAAGATTAACCCCTTGAAGAGCCATCCAATCTATTTCCTTCTCCCATCTTTCCCAATCCCACCAAACATAGGAATCTATATATAAAAAAATAAAATAGTAAAAGGTTAGAAAGAAACCAACAAATAGAAAAAATAGAAAATCAACATTAGACTTTTGTCAATATCTCTTTTCCAGGGTATTAAAAAAATGTTTCTACCATTCATTTTGATTTTATCTACAGAGTTGACAGCATAACAACAAAAAAAGTGTCACGAAATATTCAACAAGATAACTCTTACGAACATCCAAACATTTGTTCTTTCAGATATTTAATATCCAGGTCAGCACCCAAAGCCTTCCCATTATACATAATACACATTTTGTGAAAAAATTGGAGTGCATGATATAAATATCATTATGTGAAAAGACAAGCTGCTATGCAAAATCCTTATAGATGTATCCTTATAGACATAACTAATTACATGTGTTCCACGGGGACGCGTTCCCTGGCCTAGAACCCCCGTTACCGTCTCGGGTACGAAATGGGGACGGGATTTCAACATCCCCTAACCGTTCCCTTTTCGGTCCCAAATCGGGGACATTCCGGAAACGCTAAAAAGAGAAGGTTCCAAAATAGGGGACGGATAGGGGACGGCTTGACCGTCCTCAGTACCCAAATTTGTCCCCTATTTCCCATCTTAGAAAAACGGCCGCAAGTCATGAAAAGTGCATTTTTTTTTTGGTTATGGGCGGGCCCCACGTGAACTCTAATATCAAATAAAAATTACTAAACCCTATTTTGGATACTAAAAAGCCGAACTCTCTTTCATTCTTGCCAAGAAGAAGAAGAAAGAGGAGCAGCACAAAGCTTCCATTTTTGAGTTGAAAGAGGAGGGTTTGGCATAATATCTTCTTCATTCCAGGTATGTCTTTCTTATTATGGCCATTTGTTTTCATTTCATTTTAGTTTTACATTTGTTTTGCATTGTGCAACATACAGAGAGGGCATTTAGAGTGAATTTTTTTTCTTTTAAACTTGCAGAAATGTTATACATTTCACAATGACAAGCAGCAGCAGTGAGTGAGGGAAGTGGTAGTAGTGATTGTGTTGAAGTGGAAATTGAGCAAACTCAACCTCAAAGGCAAAAACGTAGTACTAGGGCAGCCATAGGGGGCTCTTCAACTTATGCTAGTATGAATGTATCACGGCCAGCATCCTCTTCCGCATTTGATTGCCCTTTTGAAGCCCTCAAAAAGCATTCAAGAGGCCCATTCAACCCCAAGAAACCTCTCCTTCAATTTGCCCGGGGTAGTAGGGAATGGGAGTGTCATTTGTGCAAAAAACATTATCATGGCAGCTATACTAGAGTTTAATGCCATCTTTTGTGGATAGGTGGTCAAGGGGTCAAGGGTTGCAAAGCTATTAAACAAGTAGAAAACCTGAGGCAACTAGATTGCACATTGAGGGGGAGGCATTAAAATCAGGTACTTCAGTAGAGCATGTGCAAGCTACTTTGCAAGCTTTGATTCAGCCTTCTACCAGGGAAGAAAGTGCCACACCTACTCCTACCAGAAAGGGAAAGAGTCTTCTAGTAGGGAAGAAGGGTAAAAGAGAAACTAATGTTGCTGAATTATTTAATTTGCAAGAAAAAGAGAGGGTTGAAGAATCTATTGGTATGCTTCTTTTTGCTCATGGCATACCATTCCATGTGTCACGTTCCTCATTTTACAAACAAATGTGCAAAGATATCTATGCTGCTTTTCCCTCATTTGTGCCACCTAGTGAGACAAAACTCCGCACCACTATTATTGATGAAGAGTATTCAAAAATAAGCATATTGATCGAGGATATGAGACAGACATGGATGAGTGAAGGATGCTCCATCATCATGGATGGGTGGACTGATATCAAACATCGGCCACTCATCAATATTATTGCCACTAGCTCAGTGGGCTCTTATTTTCTTAGAGCCATAGACTATTCAAGGAAAAGGAAGGATGTAGCCTTCCAATTTCAAATTTTGAAAGATGCTATAGAAGAGGTTGGACCTTCAAATGTTGTGCAAGTAGTGACTGATTTAGCCCGGGTGTGTAAGTCAACTGGATTAATGGTGAAGAGTACATATAGGCACATTTTTTGGACCCCATGTTGTGTACATGCATTGAACAACACATTGAAGGACCTTGGGAAAATTGATTGGATAAAGGCTATGGTTTCTGAGACTAGAGATGTGCAAATGTTTATTTGCAATCATCACACATCTCTTGCATTATTTAGGACATTTTCCATGAAAGAATTCCTCAAGCTCGTGGAGACTAGATATGCTAGCTACTTGATTTTGTTGGAGAGGATGCTTGAGGTCCAAGAGGCCTTACTGTCCATGGTGGTCAATGCAGAGTGGGATAGATGGCATGAATCTAGCACACCGGATGGAAGAAGTGTGAAACAAAGAATCCTTGATGATCATTGGTGGACCACAATGACGTAAGAAACTTAGAAAACTGTTATTGTTGATTTAATAAAATTATTTCTGGTTTTAGCATTTGCTAATTTTATTATTTAAGAATTGAGAATTTTTAGATTTATGATGTTTCTAACTTGTAACTTGCTTGCATTTGCAGAACATTTGCTCCTTCATTGAGCCCATTGTGCGGGTCATTAGATTTGTTGATTTGACTCTCCTAGCCTTGGAGAGATTTATGAGACCTTTGATAGCATGCTTGGGCAGATCAAGCATATAATTCATGCTAGGGGCCCTACTTTGGCATTTTGTGAAGAGCATCTTAGGCCCATTGTGACAACCTATGTTGTCAATCCTAAATGGTATGCACCGAGACCTAGGAGAGTTGCTCCATCTAGGGATGAGAAGGTGAGTCTCTAATCGAATATCTCAAGTTTTCAGTTGAAATTTTTATTTAATTAAATGTGAAATAGCAAGCTACAAAGTAGATCCCTTATGAAGTTATGATTATCTCTTCACTCTTCATTGATTATCTCTTCACTCTTCAATATTCATGAATCATATGCATTATTTAATAATTTAATATGTTTTTTATTTGTTCAACTCAGGTGAAAGCGGGCTTCTTCAAGGCCCTTTCAAAAATGTACAATGGAGATGATGCTGGTAAACTTCGGGAACAGTGGATTGACTTTTCCAATCTTCATGGTCCAACCTTTAGTAGACCATAGGCGATGACGGATAGAGCTACATTAGCTCAAAGGGACCCTATTGGATGTTGGACGTGGCATGGTAGGGATGCACCTGAGCTGAATGTTCTTGCCATGCATCTTCTATCACAAGTTGTGAGTTCCTCTGCTACAAAGAGGAATTGGTCCACATGTAGCTTCATCCAATCAATCAACAGGAACAACCTTACCTCTAGAAGATCAGAGAAGTTAGTGGCTATTCACAGTGCATTGCGGCTACAGGATCGGCAGAGTGTTTAGTATCGTCTGACTCCAACATTACGTTGGGTTGTTAATCCCGAGGATGCTATGCAAGTTGAGGAGGATGACACACCTCCAAGATTGCTTGGGGTTCCGTTGGATGAGGCCCTCATCCTACACCTACCAGTGCCTGAGAGGATGACTCTGATTTTGATTTTGATTCATGGAGCACAACCATATATTTGACATATATTATTTGTAGATACATTATTGATTTTGATTATTATGGACATTTCATTAAGTAGTTGAACTTCTAGGTTATTGTTTATTGTTTAGTATTTTAGTTGGCCTTCTCTTTATGTCATTTCATGCATGAAACTTAGAGCCTTTGGGCATTTTTTCTATATGTACGCCATATTTTTACAATGAAAGTATTTGAACATTGTTAATTTTATTGCATTCATTGTATTAAGCTTCTAAAATGTCTATAGTGAATGGTTTATCAATGTTATGAAATGCATATTTGAATTCTCACTCTATATATAAAAATTCCCCTTTCTTTTTTTAAGTCGTCCCCGAAAAATTGGCTATGACCATACCCGTACCCGAAACACGTCCACGTCCCCTAAAACGTCCGCGTCCCCGAAACTTCGTGGAGCATAGCCAATTACTTGACAACTATCCAATTTTACTGCTTTGTTTATGGATTCCACTGTGTAGGATTTTGTTCAAATGAACGTTTCAGATCGCACTCCATATCCATCATCAAGATGAAAGTTGCAAGAGAAAAAAATGATCTGAAACATTGATAAAAAAAATCCTACAGAGTGGAATCCAAAAACAAAGCAGTAATCTTAGTGGACTATGGAAACCAATCTCTCTTAATCAAAATTCTAATATACTAAAACCCAAGAAGAAAACAATTGCTAGTGAGCCCCTCGAATTCTATTTCTTTTGACAAGTAAAAATTTTATATTAATTTTTCACTCTAACTCTCAAACTCTCCATGAAAACAATTGTTTGTGAGCCCCTAGAAGAGACAACTCAAACTCTCCATGAGAGGCCTATTGATGCAAGTTTTGTGACCTCTTCAACATGCAAGCTGAAACACTTAGTATTCCAGGACGAAACACCAAATATCAAATCCTCTCTTGAATAAGGAAGCTTAGATGCTAAACAATGTATATGGTTGTGTGATCAACTAAGACAACCTCAACGTTCCTTCTTATTGTAGACTTAAATCAATTCTTTGATGTGATTTGCCAGTAATCACTTGGGTACTTACATTGTTCATTCAATGGACTTCAACTTTGCAAATGCAAAAGATATAGCAATGATCGCTCTTCAACCGATTCTAATCAAACAAATTGCAACAAATAAGTGTTAAGAAATCTAATCTAACTCTAAAAAAATCCTACAGAGTGGAATCCAAAAACAAAGCAGTAATCTTAATGGACAGTGGAAACCAATCTCTCTTAATCAAAATTCTAATATACTAAAACCCAAGAAGAAAACAATTGCTAGTGAGCCCCTCAAATTCTATTTCTTTTGACAAGTAAAAATTTTATATTAATTTTTCACTGTAACTCTCAAACTCTCCATGAAAACAATTGTTTGTGAGCCCCTAGAAGAGACAACTCAAACTCTCCATGAGAGGCCTATTGATGCAAGTTTTGTGACCTCTTCAACATGCAAGCTGAAACACTTAGTATTCCAGGATGAAACACCAAATATCAAATCCTCTCTTGAATAAGGAAGCTTAGATGCTAAACAATGTATATGGTAGTGTGATCAACTAAGACAACCTCAACGTTCCTTCTTATTGTAGACTTAAATCAATTCTTTGATGTAATTTGCCACTAATCACTTGGGTACTTACATTGTTCATTCAATGGACTTCAACTTTGTAAATGCGAAAGATATAGCAATGATCGCTCTTCAACCAATTCTAATCAAACAAATTACAACAAATAAGTGTTAAGAAATCTAATCTAACTCTAATAATGCAAGAGATCGTTGACGATAAAGGTGAAACTCTAACCAAACCTTGCTTCGCCAAATCAACTACGCTAAGGAGGGTGCTTTCTTCTAAGGATGCGGGAATGATTTTCATATTGTTAATACTCATTCAAATACCCAATGATGGCGCAATCCAAATGAACATTTCCAATTGAAGTTAGATGCTGGCAATATGGCCCAGACTAACCTTGCACTAATACTTGCAATCAACAAATATCATAAGGTATGGATACTAGTTTCACGATAAATTTACCAACAATACCTTCCATTCAACTACTCAACTACTTCTACCCAACATAAATGAAAATCCTACTCTGTGAGGAAATGTAGAAACCATGCAATACTCCAAAATAATACAAGTAATCCACCATGAAAACCAACAATGAATTATAAACAATTTTGGCAGTATTATTGCAATGATCTCTCCAAGTCTCCCCTTTAAAAATGATGAGAGCAAGTCTTATATAGGGAGCTCTAGTACAATGAAGGGCCATTATCGATTCAAGATCAAGGGCAAAGATTACACTGACAAAGCACTAGGATAACTGGTGCAGGAGCACCTTAGGGTCCTAGTAAAGATCCTATTTCAATTTTGGCTTGTAGGTGGTTCTAGCCAACCATCAATGAATAAGGACTATGATAAAGTCCCAAGGTGTGTGGAGTGACTTGTAAATAGGAGTTTTTAGCTTCATGTCTTTGGTTTAATCCAAAAAGGTCCTAGTTAGTCTGTTTTTGCACTAAGTGTTAGGAGAGTCAAAGTTGGTCAAAATGTGGACCAGACTCCAAAATGAAAGGTAAGAGGTTAGATGAGGTCTAGACATGGTTTTGGACCAAATATGTTGATTTTCAATCAAACTATGCAAGCTAGGAGTAATGAAAGGACAAGATTGCAAAAATTGCAAACGTTGCTCATGACAACTTTGCAACTTTGAAAAGTCATCATGACAACTTTTCTAAAAAGTTGCAAATAGCCATAAATGAGTCTAAAGCCCGACCTTAGGGTATGAACACGTGTGGGAGGACTATATAAGACTAAATAAACCCTAATTGCAAGGTGGGTGGTCAGATTGCACGGACTGTTTTGGAAGAAGCAAGTAATTGACTGGTTTTGTAACACAAAGACTTTTAAGCCTTCATCCACATTAAAATGGATTGAATGGTAATCTGTTATGCATTGAAGGTTTAGTGCTATGTATGTAGATACCTTGTGTGGACTTGGTTTGGAAAGTTTGTTCATTTCTTTAACATTTTGTAAATTCTTTTAGTTTCATTGGTTCGCTGTCCTGAACAGAGGGAGTAATGTAAATATGGCTCCTTCTTGAATTCCAACGGTTGAATCCTCATGGCCACTTGGAATCAAGAAGGGCACTCTGTATACTATGTAAATATGTCTTGTAGGTTTGTTTTGAGCAGGGGAGCTTATTTTACAAGCAAGCCCTAAGCGGGTCCAGAGCCATCCGGCTAGGAGCTTGCAGAGTTGCAGAGGTTTAAAGAATGGTTGGATGGATTGGTGTGTGCCAATCCCGAGTTGGGAAGTGTAGGGGCATGGGACAAGGTCATGTGGTCGAAAGGAGAAGTGCAGGTGAGTTCATTTGAGCATATTTTGAGCCACCAAAAGACAGACTGATCTAAATGCCTTAAAAACCCTTAAAAATAGAGGTTTCCTGAGTGTACGGACACTTCGAGGAACCAAGACCTAGAAAATCTTGAAGCCTAGGTTGATCTTAGAACGAATCCAAAGCTACTTTGGACGCTTGTTAAGGGAATTTAGAAGCAATTCATAGATTTCAAGTTTTTGGAGGCCTAATTGAGCAAAAAGGCTACAAGGCCTAAAACATAGAGAACCAAGAACTCGATTGAAAAGTCCATGAAGGATTGGTGAAAGGGGTTCTAAAGCCTATTGAAAATGATGGAGAAAGAGGATAGACACCTAATTACCATACCATAGAAAAATTGAAACATAATTGCATGGATAGGAGCCATGAGTGCATAGAAGGTTGTGAAGGGGTGAAGGGAGTTTGAAGTTGATTGGAGAGATTCAGTGGAGTAGAGGATTGATAGAAGAATCCTCTGGTTAGGGTAAAGGTAAATTGCCCTAGGAAGGCTAATAAATAGCCTTAGGAAGAGCAAGGAAGCTCCAATAGTGGAATCTTCCCATCAAAGTGGTATCAAAATCATTGAAAGGCTTGGGAAGAGTGTTGTGTATGTCAGAGGTGAGTGAGTCAATAGGAGAAAGCACCATGGTGACAAATGCAGAGTTAGCAAGGAATTTGATAGAGCAGCAAGAGAAGAATAGACTTCTAGAGGAAGCTATGGAGGCAATGAAGCTAAGACTAGTAGAAGTTGCAGAGACTCCAGACAAAGTGAAGGAGCAATTAGAAGATGATAAAGGTAAGGGAAAAGCACAAAAAGAAGAAGATGTGGAGCCAGAACTAGACCCACCATCACTAGAGGAACCTTTCCTCAAAGCCCTCAAAGCATTGAGTGGTAAGGCACTTGAAGGTATCCATGTGTTCATTGGCAAAATGGATGCAGAATTAGTTATGGAATGAATTGAAGGAATGGAGAATCACTTTGAATGTGATGGGATTACAGAGGCCCAAAAAGTGAAGATAGCCAAGTCTAGGTTGAGAGGACAAGCCCTAACTTGGTGGAAGTTCCTACAAGAAGAAAGAGAAAGAGAAGGAAAGAAGCTTATAGTGAATTGGAAGGCTACGGTGACGAAGGTCAAAGAAAGCTACCTCCAGATGATCATAAAATCCAACTACACAAGAAGAGACAAAATCTCAGGCAGAAGGAGATGGATGTTGCCTCTTATACAGAGGAGTTTCAGAAGTTGTGCCTTAGATCCAAAGTACATGAAGAGGAAAGCATCAGAGTAGCAAGATAACTCAATGGGCTTAGATGGAGCATTCAAGAAGAGCTAAGCCTCTTTACCCTGACTACTGTCCATGGTTGTGTGCAAATGGCCCTCAAGGTGGAGGAAAGAAACAAAAAGAAGCAAGAATCTAACTCTAGAGGCAGAGGAAGAGGCAGAGATTTCAGAGGTGGATATAGAGGAGGTTCTAGTGGTAGAAGTAATGAACATAGAAGTCAAGGAGACTCCAAGTTGGTTGAACAAGTAAGTGAGCCAAGCAATAGAGATGGCTATGGCAGAGGTAGAAGTTACAACAGTGGTGGAAGAGGTAGAACAGGTGGTTCTAGCAGAAGTCCATACTTTGCTAGCATGAAATGTTACCATTGTGGGCAAATAGGACACCCTGCCTATAGATGTCCAGACAAGGCATCATCCTCACATGGTGAGAAGAAGATAGCATATGTCCAAGAAGAAGACAGTCATGTGAAGCAATCAGAGATAACTCTTGATTCGGAGAAGGGTGAGAGTCTCATGCTTAGGAGAGTGTTGATCAAGGAGCCTAGTAAAGAAGAATACAAGCAGAGGAGAGCCCTCTTTAGGATCAAATGCAAGATCCTTGGCAAGGTGTGTAGAGTCATCATAGACTCTGGATCCACAAATAATGTAATCTCAGAGGAAGGAGTGCAGAAGTTGAAGCTAAACAAGATACCCCATGCATATCCCTACAAGGTAACTTGGCTAAACAAAGGGCAAAACATACTGGTTAATGAGCAAGTGTGGGTTTAATTCACCATAGGAGAGTACCAAGACAAGATATTGTGTGATGTCTTACCTATGGATGCTTGCCATCTGTTGCTAGGAAGACCATGGCAGCATGACAGAGAAGCAGTCCACCATGGCAAGGAGAATAAGTACTCATTCAAGAAGAATGGAGTCACGTATAAAATACAGTCCATAATAGAAGAAGAAACAGTGAAGAGTATGGACTCCAATACACTCCGAGTGGAAAAGAATTCCTACATGATATGAAGAAAGAAGAAGGGATTGGTTATGCCATCATTGTGAAACCAAAGGAAGAAGAGACACCAAAACCAGGACCTATGCCTACAGAAATCAAACAGTTGCTAGATCAATTCCAAGACATCATTTGTGATGGGACACCAGCAACCCTACCTCCACAAAGAGCAATCAACCATCAGATTGATTTTGTGCCAGGGACGTCATTGCCTAACAAAGTTGCTTACAAGATGACACCAGAACAAAACAAGGAGATTGCAAGGCAAGTCCAAGAGTTGTTGGACCAAGGACTAATCAGAAAGAGCATCAGCCCGTGTGTTGTTCCAGTGGTTTTGGCACCCAAAAAGGGAGGTAAGTGGAGGATGTGTACTGATTCTAGGGCAATAAATAGGATAACAATTAGGTATAGATTTCCTATTCCTAGAATAGAAGACTTGATGGATTGTCTTGGGGGTGCTAAGTACTTTTCAAAAATTGACCTTAAGAGTGAATATTATCAAATTAGGATGAAAGAGGGGGATGAGTGGAAGTCTGCCTTTAAAACCACAGAGGGACTCTATGAGTGGTTAGTAATGCCATTTGGGCTTACAAATGCACCTAGTACATTTATGAGCGTAATGAATGAAGTCCTAAAAGATTATATAGGTGTGTTTGTAGTAGTGTACTTAAATGATATCCTTATCTTTACTAAGACAAAAGAGGAGCATATGAAACACCTAGAGATTGTGTTGAAGAAACTCCAAGAAGAGAAGTTGACCATGTTGGCTAAATATTTGCAAGTCACTAAGACTACAACTTGCAAAACGTGTGTTTTAGGCAGCAGTATGTGAGATTTCTCTCTCCTCTCAGCAATAGGGGAGGCTCCCTTCTTACCGCAGCTGGCTTCAAGTAGAACTGAACTATAACACATACAGTTCACCTTGCAACAGTAATACCGGTGACTCGATGATTGACATAAGAACAGTCAAACGAGGCAGCGGTTGATTTATCTAAAGACGAGGTGATACAATGAGCTCAAAGTCTCCTGTCCTCACCTCGAATCAGTAATCTAATCTATTGTCCAATACTGAAGCTCAAAGTCTTCAGTCCTT
>MU225649.1:635245-650242 GCA_018584345.1 Thuja plicata | reverse complement strand
CCATTTCAATAATTAATTATATTAATAATATAATAATAGATTAATTTTCTCAATTATAATTGTATGTAAATACATTAACATATATAATAATAATATCTATTATTATTATCATATATATTACATGCATGAGTTAATCTATTCTCATAATATTAATATCTCATTTATTTTAACTGATCAAAGCTACAATCATCAACAGGATCCATGAGGGAAAACCTCATTCAAGAGAAACATAATGGCAACCTAAGTGGTCACTTTGAGTTGAATAAAACCTTAGATCTAGTGGAAAGATTCTACCATTGGCCAAAAATGCAAAAGGATGTAAGGAGATATGTAGAACAGTGTGTGATATGCCAAAAAGCCAAGGGTACGTCTTCAAATGCAGGACTTTATCAACCATTATCCACACCTAATAGGCCTTGGGAGTGCATAAGCATGGACTTTATAGTGGGATTGCCTAGAACAAAGACTGGTTTGGATAGTGTGCATGTTTTAGTGGACCGGTTTAGCAAGATGAGTCACATTATCCCTTGTAAAACAACCCATGATGCTTGTTACATTGCTCAACTCTTCTTTAGAGAAGTGGTAAGGATCCATGGCCTACCAATCAGCATCGTCTCAGATAGGGATGTGAAGTTTATGTGCCACTTTTGGAAAATACTCTAGAAGAGGTTGGGAACCAATTTGGCACATAGTTCTGCATATCATCCTCAAACGGATGGTCAAACAGAGGTATGGTCAAGGATGGGGTCAAGTCATCCCACAGGCTGAATTTGCCTATAATGACAGTACAAACAGATCCACAGGTAAGAGTCCATTTGAAATTGTGAATGGACTGTATCCAAGGGGAATTTGTGAGCTCAGAGAGTTAAAGGGTCATGAAGGAGTTAGTGGACATGCAGATGACTTTGCACAATCTATGAGAGAGGTCCATGAGCAGGTGCAGAAAACTCTAATGGAGGCAAACCAAAAGCTAAAAGCTAAGGTAGATGAAGGGAGAAGAGACTTACATTTTGAAGTAGGAGATTTGGTGATGGTGTACCTCAACAAAGCCAGACTACAGAAGGGCATTCCTAGCAAGCTTCAGATGAGGAGAGTTGGCCCATGTAAGGTATTGGCTAAGTATGGTCTTAATGCCTACAAGTTAGATCTACCCAAAGAGCTATCAATCTCTCCTATCTTCAATGTAAAGGATTTAACTAAATACAAAGGTCCAGATGTAGAGGAGCAGGAATACGGTACAGAAATGGCAATAGATGTGGAAGAACTCAATGTACCTGTCCAGACTAAGCCTCAAGCTGAAAGGGTCCTAGATTCTAGAGTGAAGAAGAAGACTAGACACGAGATCTACATGGAACACCTAGTCAAATGGGAGCATCAACCTGAATCAGAGGCTACTTGGATAGTAGAGGGTTATTTCAAGAAGCATGGCATCAACTTATAGCTCATCACACCTCAGGTAACTTAACTTTCTTGTTGCAGGGGGAGAATGGTGCAGTAGCACCTTAGGGTCCTAGTAAAGATCCTATTTCAATTTTGGCTTGTAGGTGGTTCTAGCCAACCACCAATGAATAAGGACTATGATAAAGTCCCGAGGTGTGTGGAGTGACTTGTACATAGGATTTTTTAGCTTCATGTCTTTGGTTTAATCCAAAAGGTGGAGTTTTTAGCTTCAAAGTTTGTCAAAATGTGGACCAAGACTCCAAAATGAGAGATAAGAGGTTAGATGAGGTCTAGACATGGTTTTGGACCAAATATGTTGATTTTCAATCAAACTATGCAAGTTAGGAGTAATGAAAAGACAAGATTGCAAAAATTGCAAAAGTTGCTCATGACAACTTTGCAACTTTCAAAAGTCGTCATGACAACTTTCCTAAAAAGTTGCAAATAGCCATAAATGAGTCTAAAGCCCGACCTTAGGGTCTAAACACATGTGGGAGGACTATATAAGACTAAATAAACCCTAATTGCAAGGTGGGTGATCAGATTGTACAGACTGTTTTGGAAGAAGCAAGTAATTGACTGGTTTTGTAACATAGAGACACTTTTCAGCCTTCATCCACATTAAAATGGATTGAATGGTAATTTGTTATGCATTGAAGGTTTAGTGCTTTGTGTGTAGATACCTTGTGTGGACTTGGTTTGGAAAGTTTGTTCATTTCTTTAGCATTTTGTAAATTCTTTTAGTTTCACTGGTTCGCTGTTCTGAACAGAGGTAATTATGTAAATATGGCTCCTTCTTGAATTCCAGCGGTTGAATCCTCATGGCCACTCGGAATCAAGGACACTCTGTATACTATGTAAATATGTCTTGTAGGTTTGTTTTGAGCAGGGGGGCTTATTTTACAAGCAAGCCCTAGGCGGGTCCAGAGTCATCCGACTGGGAGCTTGCAGAGTTGCAGAGGTTTAAAGAATGGTTGGATAGATTGGTGTGTGCCAATCCCGAGGTGGGAAGTGTAGGGGCATGGGACAAGGTCATGTGGTCGAAAGGAGAAGTGCAGGAGAGTTCATTTGAGCACATTTTGAGCCACTAAAAGACAGATTGGTCTAAATGCCCTAAAAACCCTTAAAAATAGGGGTTTCCTGAAAGTACAGTGTACGGACACTTGAAGGAACCAAGACCTAGAAAATCTTGAAGCCTAGGTTGATCTTAGAACGAATCCAAAGCTACTTTGGAGGCTTGTTAAGGGAATTCAGAAGCAGTTCAAAGATTTCAAGTTTTAGGAGGCCTAATTGAGCAAAAAGGCTACAAGGCCTAAAACATAGGGAATCAAGAGCTCGATTGAAAAGCCCATGAAGGATTGGTGAAAGGGGTTTTAAAGCCTATTGAAAATGATGGAGAAAGAGGCCAGACACCTAATTACCATACCAAAGAAAAATTGAAACATAGTTGCTTGGATAGGACCCATGAGTGCATAGAAGGTTGTGAAGGAGTGAAGGGAGTTTGAAGTTGATTGGAGAGATTCAGTGGAGTAGAGGATTGATAGAAGAATCCTCTGGTTAGGGTAAAGGTAAATTGCCCTAGGAAGGCTAAGAAATAGCCTTAGGAAGAGCAAGGAGGCTCTTGTAGTGGAATCTCCCAATCAATAACTACTAGCTACAAGCATTAAATGCTTGACCAAATACAATAAGGCACCGCCTAGTGGACCAATGAGAAAATTACAATGCTTCAATTGACTGATCAAAAAATTGGTTAGGTAGAAGCGTGAAGTGGAGTCCACATGTACACTTGGCATGATTTGATTAGATCATTTCAAACACGTGTAACTAGAGCCCTCTGATTGGTTGAAGATGAGTGGGTGGAAATGAAGAAAAATATCTTGACACTCAACATTATCAAGCCCTTAATAGATTCCGATGGGAAATATTCCCAAATTGTTTCATCTTCATGAATTTTCTCAATCTTTTGGAAATTTTCTCATTGGAATGTCTTGAATTTGCTTGTACTTTGATCCTCAATCTTAAACATCATTTGCTTGTCTTCATGACAAAAGACTCCCAATTTGTAGATAATTGAACTCTCCACTTTGCACTTGCTTGAAGTCTTGAAGTTAATCTTGCAATAGCCTCTTCTTATCTTCAAATTCTCCATCTTCCTCTCCTTGCAAAACAAAACAACACTTGTTAAAAGCTTGGATTTCATACTTCTTCATAAAATCAACATTCAAGGCTAAGAAGTGAGACTTGAGAGGAAATCATTCTACTTAGATAATATGAAGGAACAAATTTCTCAATTTTTTAAAATATGATCACATCTAGACAAAATGAGAACCCCAATTAAAGGATTTAATCAGAAAATTATGAGTCTACAAACCCAAATCTACAAGCACTTGATCTTACGAAACTTGATTTGCCTTGGGAAAATCTGATTTTTACTTCTTGAATCTGATTAAGTTTGGATGTTCCTTCTATTTTATCAATTTTCGGAGGCAAAATTCAGTTACAAGGTCGAATTGGTTGTGTTCTAGGAGCTGGAGGAAATTAGGGGGTTCAAGTCCCAATTTGGGACTTGGAATGGTCGGATTCCAACCTCTCCAAGTCCAAGGTTGTACATGGAGGGGTCGGAATTTAACCTCTCCTAGTACCAACCTCATTCAAATCTCATTTTTTATATGCCTTCTTCATTTTCCATTCAAACCTAATGACTTGGGTCGATTCTTAGCTCAAAATCCGAGATAAAATCATGAATTTCCTACTCCTAAAGATGTGATTTCATGCTTGAGATGGAGAAATTTCTGTTTTACCAGCTTAGTCTAACTTAACAGGACTTGAGTTGCCTTCCCTCATGCTGGAAATTGACATGATATCAAAATGCGCCTCTTTATTAACGACGGAACTATGGGGTCTCAAGTCCCAGCTTGGACTTGGTGAGGTCAGAATTTGAACCTCTCGAAGCCCCAACTTCGTGCCAATGTTGTCATCCTGTCTTCAAACAGCCTCATTCCTCCCTCAATTTTCCTCGTGTGATAGCTTGATATTGATTTCACCTTTACACTTCAATCTTAATCTTGCATTTTCTCCTTGATTGCAGATCTGATTGTGATGTTTTCATGGAAAAGATGGTCTTTAACTGACTAAAATCAGACTTGTATGGGTAAGGAGTCTTGATTTTTACCTTGAAATCAGTATATCTCCATGCAAGAAGTCATAAGAAACTAAAATTTGACCAAAGTAGGGGGCAGAATTTTGGGGGTTGAAGTCCAACTCTGTACTTGGGAGCGTAGGAATATGACCTGCCCAAGTACAAGTTTGTACTTGGGGAGGTCGGAATCCAACCTTCCCAAGTACAACTTGTAGAGTTGCCCCATGGTTTGTCCTTCAAAAACATTGACTTTCTTCATGAAACTGCATAATTTTGCCACTCCCATTATGTTTCCTCTTCTCATCATTTCTTCAAAAAACTTCAAACTCCATGTTTTTGATGCTTCAATACTTATGACTGGGTCTTTGTCTTGCAATGTCATGTTGATTCCACACCAAATAGTCATCTTCAATCTTATCACTATTTCAAGCTCTCTAAGTCCATCATACTCTCTTCCCTCTTAATGACTAGAACTCAAACTTAGACCAACTTTCCTCTCATCATCTAAAACTCGACCATCCTAGGAATTGACTAAGCGTTGGATTTATCGCTCACAATCTTACTCTTTTCAACTGGCTTGACTCCTAAGTAGGCATGACTCACATCTTAAAGTTGTTCAAACTCATCTCTCTGACCTCGAGGATTCCAAAATTGCCACTAAGGCTCACTAAGACACCTACTTCTATTGCTAAGCAAAAAGAGGGGGTCCCCATTTGCAAAGGGGTGATGGTGTGAAAAGGTCACAACAGGGCCAAGGAGGCAACCAATTCAAAATTACTTATGTCTCCCTCAACAAGTATAAGTTTAACACTAGTGGCTGATCCACCAAGTGTATGCTCAATTATCCCCTCTTCTTCCATGACTTGACCCTTCAAAGGGTCCTCAACAAGAGGAAGCTCATGGGCCTCGTGATGCCAAATATACCTCTCTTCATGCCCATACAAATCTGAATGCAAGCGCTGCCTTGCTTGAGTAGCCATACACTTAGCCCTCCATCCATCCTCCAAGAGTTGAACATCCTTCACACAAAATGTGAGTGACAGCATCTTCATATGAAGTCGCTCCCATCTCATTGCTATGCAGAGATGAGGGATGGTTGTTGCCAAACGCCAAATCAAAATAGTAATCACACATGCGCATAGCGTCCTCAGGGATCCCAAACCTTCCTTCCTTCTTTGTCAAAGGTTCTTCAACAAGTTCTGCACCAAGATATATCTTCAACCAATATCATATGCCTCAAGATTGATTTGAGTCTCCATCCATTTGGCTGTCATGTTCGTAGGTGTGCCATTAGTTGTAATGATCCCAAGAAGTGAACTCCACCAAACATCATGGATCCCAACTAAAATGTTGTTGTCCAAAATTAGAAAATCAGAATTTTCTGAGTTTAGAGTAGCATCAAATCCCATCATGATCTTGCTCTCAACAATTAGAGCACCGAGCCCAATCAAGAAATTAGAACTTTCTTAGTTCATGGCACCACCAAATCCAACCAAGGGAGTGTTGTCAACAAGAAAATTGTAATGACCCGAACCGGGTCTTTCCCCAATATTTCTCAAATATAACTCATGCAGATTTAAACAAATATAATCATGCAGATAAAACATTGATTCATAACAAATACCCAGCAAAATATATTCCAATAAAACCCTTAGCAAATATTATTGCATTCTATAACAGCAATACAATAATAATGGGGTTTCCACAATCCAAAATTTGAACTACAATATTCAGCAGTAATATCAAATGTCAAGAAGAACCTGGAAATGCAATGGCGAATTCTGCAGTGAATCCGCACCGGAGACGAACTGGGGCTACGTCCAATCCTCCTCTAAGCCAAAAGGGTTTCCGTCCTCACGGCTGTATTCGAAAGCTAAAAGCTTCCTGATATCTCCAAGAGATAAATATCATATCAAAAACCAAGCATCCCTCAAAAGAGACTTCAATCCTTCTTTTAAAGCAATGGTTGTGACTCTTCCGTTTCCCCTCTCTGTCTTTTCACATTCTCACTTAAAGTCACTTTTTCAATAAATATAACTGTTGGTTATAAAGTGACATAATAAAATAAAGTGAGGAATCTTCTGGCATTAAAATGGAGGACCAAACGAACTCGGATCGAGACGTGTGATAGCTTGTCAGAAAGCTCTCGGCGAGACGCTCCGAGTCCACTACTGAAATGTCAGGAACACTGAGTTCTTCCTACTTACTATAAATAGTAAGCACCCTGTAAACCCTATGGAAACTGATCTGATTGGCCTGAAACTGAAAACACCTAGGCCAAATATCCCTCTGATTACCAGCCAAGCCTTGGTTAGCCCACCGGACCATGATGAAAGGCTAACTATAAGGCACAAAATAATGTGCCCCAAAAAGGGGACATTACAAAAAGAAGAACCTCCTCTGTGTAGGACAACATCCAGCTCCATCATAGAATTGTTGTTATCAATCAGTAAATCGGGACTTTCTGATTTCGGGGCAGCATCAAACCCAAGCAAGGAATCATCTTCCTCGTGATAAGATGTGAAAGCACAAAAGGGAATTCTTTTATTCTGAATCAACTCCCAAAGAGATATCCAACTGAAAATTACATGTATCCTCCTCATGTCTGCAAATTAAA
The DNA here is from genome assembly GCA_018584345.1 of Thuja plicata. Lineage (NCBI taxonomy): Eukaryota > Viridiplantae > Streptophyta > Pinopsida > Cupressales > Cupressaceae > Thuja > Thuja plicata. The sequence goes on along the minus strand of MU225649.1, from coordinate 643,046 downwards.
TCCTCCACCCTCTCGACAATTGTTGTATTATGTTCCCCTTCCTTGGGAGTAGCTTCAAAAGATTTATGTATGACTGAAGAAAGTGTCAAACTAAACTCCTCTCCAAGCTCATGAATCTCTGATTTTTTAACTGCAGCCTTAAGCTCATGAATGAGCTTGTCTACATCGTCTTCCTTTCTTCTCAAGGCATCAAAATACATCTCATTGAACTGTAGGAGATGATCTCTATCAGCAAGAAGATGTAAGAAATCTGATTTCATCATCACCATAGCTTCTCTAATAGCCTGCAAATCTGCAAGTGATAGCTCCCCCTCTTGCGCTTTCCACAAATGACTTGACAACATGCGATGAACATCCTCAATGTGGTTGAGAGATGCAACAATCGTGTCTTCATTTAGCCTTAATTGATCCTCCAAGTGTTGTGACTTCTGAGACAAATGTACAGCTCCTTCCTCAACACCTTTCCTACCTAACTCGTGCTCAATCAACTGTTATCAGCATGACAGTGAACCACATGTTCATCTTCAATTTCTGTTATGAAATCAGGTTGTGGACGATCAGCAACCCCAACTTCAATCATGCGTTTATCTACCCACTCTTGGCTGTCCTCAATGTATTGCTCATGTGGAAACAAGGGACTGCTGGTTGCATTCACAAAATCAGAATTATGTTTCATTGAATTATCTTTGTCATTCCCTGTTGTACCTCCAGCAAGTGCTGGTCTATCATGTTGAAGGTCACATGTTACCCAAGTTGTCTGAATCTACATCTCCATTATGTTCTTTGCCTCCAACCAAATCCATGGTGAAGCAATTATGACAAACCAAACATTATCATATTGTAGGACCTTATTGTTAGGCAATCTTCTAGTCCCTACAATCAGCTCTCTAAAGCAAAATACCTCATATGACCTCAAGAAGCAATCCTCCAATGTAATCATGTCAATGAAACAAGTGAAATCAATCCCACTACATGACCATGCATTATTAAAAATTGATGCCTTACCCATGAGTTGTAGAGTTGTCTCATGCAAAGGAATATAGGTAGAATCCACATCTCCGTGTAGTTGATCAACCCATGTTGTCTTAGCATCATCTGTGAAAGCTTCTTCTTCAACCTTGTGGCTGCCATGAAGACCTATGTGTTCCTCACTTGAGTCTGTAGTTGTTGCTTCCTGCATGTTCATATCCTCATGACGCTCAAGTGAACATGTGACCCTGTCTTCATCTTCCTTTACACTCATGGTGCCATGTAGTTTATCACCCTTATTGTTGTCACCAACTTCCTCATCCATGTGCAAGTGAGACTGCAGTTTTCCCTCACAGTGTCTGAATACTTTACTGACCAATTCATATGCTTGTGAATACATTACAAACACATTACTGACACATTCTTGCTTGTGAACAGCCAATAGCATGGATGTAATAGATTAGGATATAGCATCCATCTCCTCAAAACGCACAATTATAATGTTTGCCATGGCTGCGAAAGCCTCATTATCATGATATTCCTTAATTGTGACCAAGAAATGAAGAAATGCGTCATAGATCAGATCGTGCAACTCCAAGTCTAGCAAAAGGCAACTCATTCTATGTCATCCTCCTTGAAGAATGAAGGCTACTGATGTCATCAAGACCCTCAAAGTTGTCAACTATCAAGTGCAATACCTACTTCATGGTGTGATTAACATACAGGGCTCAAGGAGCTGAGATTCTCAAAAAAATCGCTTGAGCATGAAGTGAACATTAGCTCGATCCCATTATCAGAATGTCCCAACCAGCATTGTTGAATAAATGCAGCCTCAGTATGAGCAAGGTTCAGCTGTAAAGAAGGTGATTGCTCCACAGTATTCAAATATGCCTCCAAGTCATTCAATGTGATAACAATATCATCCCTTTGACTATGGCAGAAACTAAGCGTGTCCCCAACATCTTGTAATGTCTTTGCCAATGATTGTCCATCACTAGGCACCATGCTGCAATCAAAATCCGAACTAGCCTACAGGCTGGCAAGATCGCCACCTTTAATACCACTGTAATGTCACCAATAGTTTATAACCCAAATTTCCCTTTTTCTCACTATGATCGTACCACAGTTTGCTTGAAAAAAAATAGAGAGATAAATAACAAATATCTTGAAGAAAATATTTATCTGCTTCAAATTCCCAATTCCTTTTAGCAAATAAGTGGTTGACCTAGAGTTCCTGATAGGAATCTTAGTTTCTAATCTTCTTCTTCAGTCACTCTCATCTATGGAAGTTCTGAATAGTCCCATTGGTAGATCATGCTTGATTCCTTAGCATCGATGGCTCAAGTGAAGAGTATGAAGGAAGCTACAGAATTGCAGTGAAACTCCTCTATATGTTTCCCCACTCAGCTCAGTGACTTAGCAATTATTCGTTTTGATGGATCATCGATGAATAATCATCTCCCTTCCTCCGCGATGTAAAGTTGTAAGCCACTAACACCACTAAACTCTAAAACTGCCTCTTGCCTACAACGATACTGACTCAGCTTGCTCCAACTATCCAAATCAGTCTCACATGGGCATCAAAGGCTCCTCATTAATGTATGAACCATAGAGAAGGGAAGAACAGATCTGAAAATTGCATGAACACCTTCAGCTACAGCATAAAAACTCCAACTCTAACCTCCCAAACACTCCAAGACAACGTTCAAGTAATCACAAACATGGAAAGTAAACCTCCAACTGTTTGTCACCTCCATAAAGGTCTGAAATAAATTTATGCAGTTCTGTAACGACAACAGCAGAAGTTGCTAATTCTATTCAACAATCCCAAACAAGGATGGCTAGGCAGGAATCCGCACAACGCAGTCCAAACTGTACAGCAAGCCCTCAAGCAGATCTGCAGCAGTTAATAGGCTCATACTGTCCGCGAGGAATAGCAAAAGCTTCACCCAAAACTCAAAGGAACACCAGGAAATTGTCATGTGGGAATCCCAAACAATGACAGCCTGCAAGGATGGGCGATTCGCTCTATAAAATCAAAGCCAACTTAGAACATTTTGAAAGTACACGGAAACAGGGTGCCTAGGGTTGAAGATCACTCAGTGACAATACCTACAAAAAAGTTCGTCAAACCCTGGCCTTCAGTGTGCATTTTGAGGGTTTTGACCAACATTATGTAGGGTACAGCCAGGTCTGAAATGGACTCTGCAAACAACTCCGAAAAGCGCACCAAAAACTCCCAAAAACCAAAGCCAGAATCAACCAAAAATTTCACAACCAGCTCACCTCACCTCAATTTTCTCTGAAACCTAAATCCAAACATCACTATAAAACTCTATGTTTCTTTAGTGAAAACACTAGACTAGCTAGGTTGGGTCTCTCACCACTTAGACCAGCAAATTGAAGAGTGTTTTCATCCTCAAGAACACCCAAAACAAATTCCTCTGTTCATTCCAGCAGCATTTTATTATGGGTGCAAACATTGTATGAAGAAATGGGAGGCCAAACTCCTATTTATAGAATTTGGAGGGAATTAGGGCAGTTTAAAAAATTCAAATATCTAATTTCCCTCAAAAAAGCTCTCAATAAGCTTTTAAGAACAAATTGAGTTTTATTTCCCCCACAACCTAGGTGTCCAACTTTGGGATGAACACTTAGCACTTTAATATTCAACACTAAAGCAAATAATTCAAAGTCACATTATAACCAGTATTACCCGGGGACACATTTCTAGCATAATTTGACCCGTCCCAGAAACGGGGACATCCCGGAAACTTGGAAACCCATCCCCTGGCTGTCCCATAAAATTAATTTAAATAATGGTTGATTTTTGATAATTTGTTTGACTTCCACTCTCATGTGAACTCTCAATTTAAATTATTTAACACAAACGTTATATGTTGAGGTTCTATAATGTATATAAGCATGCTTTATCCATGTTTTCATATGATTATTTAAAATTTCACTATATATTTTAAAATTTCCCTATTTTTTATATAGTTATCCCCACTATTGTCCCCTGTCGTCCCCTGGTCTCGGAAAAAAAATTGTCCCAGAAACTCATTTCCCCTTCCTCCCGTTCCGGAAACCCAAGGTAATAGAGTTTATAACTTTAGAGTAAATGTTGAAATAATATCCATCACCTTACGAAGCTTGCGAAGACACCAAAAATAGAAATCCAATCATGTTGGAACATAACTGAAGTTGACACAGGCACATATTATAAACAGGATAGTTTTTTGAGAACCAAAGAGAACAAACCGAAAAAAATCCAAAAACATTAGCATCATGCAAGCACTTACTATAAATAGTAGTGTTCTTTGAGGACCAAAGAGAACAAACCCAAAAAAATCAAAAAAGATCAGTGTCATGAAAGCACTTACTATAAATAGTGGTGTTCTTCGAGGGCCAAAGAGAACAAACCAAGAAAAATCTAAAAAGACCAATTCCATGCAAGCACTTACCATGAATATTAGTGTTCTTTGAGGACCAAAAGAACAAAATAGAAAAACCCAACAAAAATTGGTGACATTCAAGCACTTACAATAAAGAATTGAGAGAACAAACCCAAAAACGATTGGTGCCATACAAGCACTTATTATAAATAGCAATGTTCTTTGAGGACCAAAGAGAACAAACTAGAAAAACTCAAAAAAATCAGTGTCATTCAAACAGTTATTATAAACAGCAGTGATCTTCAAGAACTAGGGAAAACAAACCAAGAAAACCCAGAAAGATCCATGCCAAACAAACACTTCCTATAAATAGCAACTTTTGTTGAAACCCAATGAAAGTAAGAACTAGGCTCACCAAGAACATTAGAACTCTCCCAGTGCATCTAGAAACCTATAGAAACCCTGAAAACAAGCCAACGGTCCCAAAACAAGATGGAGTGAAAAAGGGGATGTTACATAATGTTGTATGATTTCTTTTGTTTATTAATTTATTTTATACTTCATTTGGTTTACCTTTTTGTATGTTCATTAGTAGGCATGTTGATTTTATTTTCTACGATTTAATAAATTTTTAAGGATCACAATGTGATCCGCAACATTGATGCAAACACTTCTACACATACTAATCCAGAAACCTCTTAGCTCAGCATCAAAAAAGTTATTTTTACAATACTTAGGGGAAAGGGACCAATAGTGGCTCGGGGTCCAATAACCGCTCACTTTTTGTCATACTGACCCCCCAATAACCGTTCACTCTACTAATCTCACATGTACCAATAGTCGATCATTTATATACTAGTAGTTGATCATTTTTTAGCTTTTGTGACCACTTTTTGGCTCATTTGTGCACCACTACTAGGACATTTGTCCACAAGTACTGAATTTTTTGAATGAGCGGTAATTGGCGCAATGGGGGTCATGTATCGGTCGACACTTTGAAATGACCACTTTTTGACCCTTTCATGCATAACGACTCCTACAACGTGCATCATTAATACCCAAATCTTAGCTTTAAGCAGTTAAGTCGCATACGAAGACACCTAAAAAAAATTGTCGCAATCCAATATTGTTTGATACCTTAATTAAGTGTGCAAAGTTACCTATAGCCACTACTGGTGCCTTTCCCCTAGAGCTTCCTTACCATAAGGATGTCTGAAAGCACTTGTATTATTATTAATATTTACATTATTTTAAGCATCCTTACAATATCAAACAGTACCAAGTCCCTGCTCCTTGCTGCATGCTTAAATCTTGCTACAAACATGAATATTGAACCAACTTGGCCACAACCACATTTCCTTCCTCTGCCACAGCATGCTGCTTCTTGGAAGCAGACCACACAACAGAACTCAAATGGAGTACAAAGTTGGCAAAATAACACAACCTCCCACCTTCAAGGCTGTAGAAGAGTCTTCACTCAAAGCTTCCTCCATGCAGAAAATATCTAGATGTTTTAATTTCAAAAAACCATGTTGCTTCAAGAATTTTTCCTGGGATAAACTTGCTTAGATGTTGATTGGAGAATCCAAAGCATAGATGACTCTAATTTCACTAAAACCAGGTAGCTTCAAGAATCTGTACCAGGCTAAGCTTGATTAATTGTTGATTGGAGGATATCACAAAGCATTTATTATCTATCACGGATCTCTTACAATATGCCTTAAATATACCAAGCTTTACACTTCAAAGATAATTGTTTATAGAAGATCCACAGAGCTTGGCCCAACAAAGGAGATAACAGTTGTCTCCAAATAATTCAATTATAACTGCAAATATGCAGTTATAAAAACGTCACACAGTATATAATGCATTGTATAAGTTTATACACATATTAACATTTACCCTAAACATAAATTGGTAGCATCTATCACGTTAGAAGCCTATAGTTCTATAAAATTCTCCAAATAATGCAAACTCTATATGCAGTATTACAAACAAGTTGTTTTAAGACTGATTCTCTCTCTGGTAATTTTCTACAAGCAATACATCTAGAATTTTATCCAAAACGAGGAAAACAAGCAAGGTATCAGAATGCTGGTGAATGCATATAACCAAACTGAAATATCATCATAACACCTTTCTTAAAAATTCAGTACTCACAACTTGAAGTAACCACATTTTGGTAATAGTTCCATGAAGTTGCCCGTTGAACCCTGATGCCACCTGTCTGAACAGATGGCAATGACCCCGGTTGAGGAACTGAAGCCAACTGAACACCACCAGTCTTCTCCCATGATATATGAGCTCCACACCAATATTTCAAATACCAATGAAGGCCGGCAGAAATCTCTACTGCGGTTGATCCTTCAATGCTACTTAGAAGAATGGTACAATGAGCAAGAGTTTAAAGGTCATAAAGAGCAGACAACACAAATAGTTAGTTTAATAGCATTTATAGGAACATACTTCAAAATGAAACAGTGTTTCACCATAATTTTTAAAAAAAGAATAGTACATTGAATGCAAACAAATATTAAGACATAAATCCTGACCTTCCAAGCTTTTGAAGTCAAATCTTTGTTCAGACAGAAGAGTACTTTAAATCGATGATATTTTTTGTTCAAAATACTTCCAAATCAACTATTAAGGTAAGAGTTGCTAGATGCTATCATCATTTAAAATTTTAAGTTTTGACTGTTTATCATCTAGACCAAGGTTGCAAAACTCACACTTGGCAAAAACTCTCCAAGGCCTGAAAAAAAAATCAGGAAAAACTCAGCCAGTTTTTGAAAAAACTCGGCAAAAAACTCGGGAACTTAAAAAACAGCTTAATTTTATTTGCAAAATTCAATGAGAGGATGCATCCAATGAGTTTATTAATGAGAACACGAAAGAAACTAGTTGAGTTTAGATACATATAAATGAAAAGTGGGTACAAAATTGCATTCTCATGCGGGATGTTGATGGCTAGAAGCAAAAAAGTAATAAATAGTTTCTACAAAACTAGAAGTAAATACATCATCACAATTACATCTTCCTCTTCCCAGCTCTACTAACAAATACAAGAGAGGAACTAGAGGGTCTAGTCCTAGTAGTAGAACCATGCACTGAGCGTGGCTGTGCCTCCTCGCTCGGTATCTCTGATGATGTGTGTGACTCGCTCTCCATCCTGGTATTTCATAGTATGAATCTATGATGCTTGATCATTGATCAATGCCAAATGTCGAAGTCTTCATAACTAGCTCTTAGTCTTTGTTGGTGGCTGTTTTCAAGTCCCTAGGTCCGGCAAATGAGGTTTGAGCGATTTTGACTTGTTGGTAAGTCATGTCTGTCTAGGATTTGGGCGAGAGCTAAGCTAAGTTTGTCATAGAGATGGGGTCGAAACCAAGTGATTTGTGATAAAACGAGTTAAAACCCTTTGAGAATCCTTTTGCCAG
>MU225649.1:582000-635136 GCA_018584345.1 Thuja plicata | reverse complement strand
AGTCTGGAATTTTTCGAAAACCCCCAAAATCTAGAATCTGCATCTTAACTCCTATGAAGCTGGAACCTATCTCAAACATCCTGGAAAGTATTTATACAAATATAACTTAAAGTATAAGAAATTAAATTCTTATACTTAAATGTTATATTTGTATAAATCCTCCCGCCCCTAAGCTGCAAAACTGGAAACTCAAACCCAACTGCTGCAAATGTGAAAATAAAAATGAAAAAGACGTTTTTTTGCTGTTTAATGCAAGAATAAAACCAAGGCCGAGTTTTTACTAAAAACTCGCAAAGTAATTGGCGAGTTTTACTCTGCAGAGCTTGCAGAGCCTAAAAACTCAGCGAGTCTTGCAACAGAGATCTAGACCATCTATGGCAACAAACTATTGGGAAAAACATATCCCATATTTTATACTGTGTACAAAGCACAATTGCTTCAAAATAAATGAAAAGATATGACCTATTTCTGTTGCAAATGTAATTGTTGGAAATGTTAAAGCATTGCCTAAGTTGTTGGTACTAATTTCTAGGCAAAAAATTGATGTGCATGTCGTAATTTGCTACCAGTTATTGAAGATGCACAGGTGCTTGTGGCTTCCTTACATCCCCAATCAGAAAAAATTCAAAACAGATCTTGAGAGTAAGGCATGTGTAAAGGCACTGACATTGGCATGCGGTGATTGTTAAGTTGTGGTGTTCTTGTTCTTGCCATCAAGGTTAAAACCCCACTAGGGTGCTATTGTTGAATGTTTAAATGAAGATAAGGTCCCCCATTTGTGGTCACACCGGTTCATAGCTCCAGGTCAAAGCGTTTACCCCTTTTAAAAAAGGCAAGTGAAAAGGCATCTCTAGCAATGGTTGTTTTTGCATATTTCCAAATTATCACTAATGCGCTTTACCAACTAAAATGGCTGAAGAACGAAAGGTCATGATGAATATTGAAGCATGCATAAAAAATGTCTAATGGCAGAAAACAAACTTAATTGGAAATGACAGATAGAATATGTAGCTTATTTGACAACAAATACCATCCTTAGTGAAGGCATAAGAAGAACATGAATCGTAGACACATAAAATTTGTCATGATGTCACCTTGCACTATATTTAACTTAATATCAAAGATTAGATATTTTGTTATTTTTCAATAACTTGCATTCAATAGACAGAATAAACAATTAACTTTCATATATGATTTAGTTGATACATCAAGGACTAATTTTATGCACTCCCTCCTCATTTGGGCAATAAGATGATCACTTTTTAAAATTCAAAGAGCAACAAGACTATGATGGTGAAGTACATGATCAAAGATCACATTAATGAATAAATTAAGTCAAAAATGCTTTGGACTTGAGAGATGACTTTGTATTGCAATCATCTCATTTTAGGCCAAAAGAAGAAACATTATCAATGTAGGTATATATTAAGCGAAGGGACAAAGCAATAAGTTCATCAAGAGTCATCTTCTACAATGATGATGTAATTATGAGGCCTTTTAACTTTTAATTAGTAGTAGTTCTTAATAGTGTTTGCCCTTGTCCACTGTACCTACTAAGTGCGGTTTGGTATTTATGTAAGTTGAACATATTGGCTAAGTTGCTAGTTTGGGTATGGGAACTGGAATCTGGTAAGGCAAAATGCATACACGCGCATATGTATATATACATATATACATATACAAATATACATATGTATATATATGTATGTACATATATATGTATGTACGTGTGTATACATATATATATGTATGTACATGTGTATACATATATATATGTATGTACATATCTATATACATATATACATATGTATATATTTGTGTGTACATGTGTATACATATATGTATGTATGTGCATATGTATATGCATATACCTATATGTATGTATGTATGTATATATACACATATGTGTGTATACACACATATATACATGTGTATAGATATATAATGCATACATACATATATCTATATGTATATATTTGTGTGTACATGTGTATACATATATGTATGTATGTGCATATGTATATGCATATACCTATATGTATGTATGTATGTATATATACACATATGTGTGTATACACACATATATACATGTGTATAGATATATAATGCATACATAAATACATATATATATATATATGCATGCATGCATGTATATACAAATATATACTTACATTTAATATGTATATATACATTTATGTACTAAGTTACTAGGCACGACCTTAAGGCATCCCGCACCTGTACCGGGCACATCTGGGTACAGGTTCGCCTAGGGGTGTGCCTAGGTACGCCCAGGGTACGTACCCTTCGCATACACAAAGGTGTTGAGCACCAAAAAGTAGCAAAAAAAGGACTTTTTGCCTTTTGTTTACATCCAAAAACCCTAAACGCATCATTTCACCCAATGTTGGAGATATATGTTTGGTTGTTTGTTGTCATTGATATCAAACATTGTGTTCCGGAGGTGTTTGTGGTTGCTCAAACACTGTAGTTCAGAAGTCCCTATGGTCCAGATGTTTGTGGTTCAGTAAACAGAGAAATACAGTTTTGCAATTGCAATTAACAGTGCTTCACTTGTGCCTTCCGGAAGGTTTTTGCTCCAGAAATCAGAGTTGAAGGTGTGTTGATAGTAGATACCATAGTAACGAGAATTGTCATTGAATCGTCGGAATCGCCGATTCGGCGATACGGTTCATCATGGCCGATTTGATTGGAGCCGGTGAATCAGATCGGCGGTTTTTTGGCATGAATCGCCCATTTAGGCAATTTATGCAAAAAATCGCCTGAATCACTTGCGTGAACTGGCATGAATCGGCCGCGCGGCTTCAAGTAGAGTCAAGTCAAAAATAAAATAAAAAACGCTTATTTTTTTTTATCTTTTTTGTCTTTCCTCTTTGTTAACGCTAAAGCTGGTTTGTGCAAATAGAAAATGTTCATGGCGAGGTGCAATTTGGAAAGATATGTCTCTTAACGACCAATGGATGCAACTATCCAATACTGATGGACATACGTTTCATGGATCTTCATCTTACATACATTTATGATGCCCCTAGACCCCAAAAGGGGCGCTGCCCCTTTACCCCATCTTGGGGGCTTTGCCCTCAAATCCCCATTTAATAATTTGAGGTTTACCCGAATGAGATGGAGGAGTCATCGCAGCAGCATGAGGATGAGGACAGAGATGATCCTACTCGGGATCGAGTCTATACTATGATGAGTGTTCACAACCTCATATTTGACTCACATGTTCAGGATTTACATCAAATGCAGAGCTGGTTTGTACCTAAGATGGATTGGTTGCAGGATGACTGGGGAGAGTCAATGAAGTTTAGTATGATGAGTTCTCCTGTTGAGTCATCTTCTGGTGATGTCCAGATCTCCACTCCATCAGCGCAGGCACTTGGGGTTATGATACAGGTTATGTTACTGGTGCTGCTGATGTCATGGGTTTATAGTTGGTTCCGGGATGGCAGGGATGTCACGTGCTTCTTATGGGATCCGGGTGGAGGTTCCAGTGAGATACTCGATTGCTTGAGGACAAGCAATTTTGAGGGAGGACTGTGATGTCCCCAATTTTAGCAGGTATTGGCAGTGGCTTTGTCAACTCATCATCGCGACCCTCGTGAGCAGACTTGTTATTTTTAGTAAGTCTAGACTTACTATTTTTAGTAGGTCTATTTTTTGGCAGTTGCCATTTTTGGTAGTGCGGTGGGTGGCTCTGGCAGTTAGTCGTTACCTGCAACGGATGTTGGATTTATTGCACGAGCTCATATTTATTAATTAATAATTAAAGTCATATTGTTATAATACTTTATTATAATAATGTTTTAGAAGTTGATAATTAAAAGAGCTCTGAACTGAAGCTCTTTTTGGGAAACTGTGGCCAAGGATGGGTTACAAATATGAGCTCATTTCATTGGGATTGGCGTTCTATTATTGAAAACTTTTGACTTTGTGGCTCTTTGCCGAAAATTTCTGAATTGTGCCCTTGTTGAAGTATAAGGGTTTCTGAGTTCTTCTCTGCTGCAATTGTGCTGAGGTAAACAATTGCAAGATCTCTCTACTGTATTTTTGTAGCTAAGGAGAGAATTGGATTTATACTGGAGATTGTTATCTGAGGAGTTTGTTGATAATTAATTGGCACACTGAGAGTGCAATTAATTCTGGAATAGATGTTATTAACTTATGCATATTTTTGTGGAAATTGATGAAGGAAACTGGTTAAGGGTTTGAAGACTTTTTGTGCTTTATCGAATTTAGAATTCGATCAAGTTATCCCAGCACATTGAATTGGATGATGTGTATCCAATGAATTGTGTCACAATTCGGCTTTTGCATGTAGTAGATGTTTACTTGGCATGAGGATTTACAGTGCAAGGAGGAAAGGTCTTTGCAGTGCGTTACCAAACCATATTGGAATAATGGCTTAGTGTATGGTGTTCGAGTAACACCCTCAACAATCGGCGTGTGTTTTGTTAGGAGACGCTAAGCATTAGCGTGGGGTGGTTGAAGTGTAAGCCGCGCGTGAGTGTGGAGACCCGCGGCCAGCAAGAAGAAGGAAGCCGTGTGGACAAATTGTGGTTCTGCATGACTGCAACAACATATTTGGCGGAGGAACGTGGGATATTGGTGACTGTTTTATCAGCACCAAACGCATATACAGGCAGCTACAGGTTTTTTTCATTTAAGTATGTGATGAATAATTGATAAATGCATTTCCAGAATTTATCAAAAATAAATGTTCTTTTGTGAAATTAATAAATCTGATTTTGAACATTTGGAAATAGTTGATTATGTTATTTCTCTCCTAGAAACATTGTACGAAAACATTATTATTGAAGCGAATGACATGAATAAAAACAAACATTTACAAATTCATCAAAGATTGGCGATTTGGCAATAGCATTACAGTTTGGACCAGGTTGGGTTCATTACATCGTAGCGTGTGGTGGTCCAAATACAACTGGCAAGTTAGGTGGTTCTTTGGCCATCGTGTTTCTATACGTTTGATTTGGTTGTAGTTATTCAAGTAATTGCAGATTTAGCATTGGGCTATGTGTAGCATGTTCATGGTCCCTCTCTCTCCTGGAGTGGATCATGCTTCTTGATTTAGGTCTAAAGTATTGCATTTAATGTTTATATCTTATCCGGATGGGTTCGTGCTATGTGTGACCTGTGTATTTAACAATTGTCTCTTATCCAGTTGGGCTCACTCTATGTTTTGGTAGGATGCTTCTGGCATAGGACCTTATTGCATTTTGCTATTGTCTTGGCCGACTTGTGACTTAAATTGTAATATCCCTTTGACATGGTCGACCTTGTTGTAATCACCAATGAACTATCTTGTATATAAGTACAGTTTATGCTTTGCCAAAATGCAAGGTGTGAAGCAAGTGAACAGTGTGCGAACCAGTGAAGACCTACAGTCAGCAGAGCGGAGTTTAGTGATAGTGGCAAAAGAAGAAAAGGTAGTAATTGTGAGTTGCTAAGGTTGACAATGTTGTGAAGGTCAGCTGCATTATTAGGAGAATCTCTCTTTATTCTTGTAAAGAGTTGTATGTTCCTTGTCCCAGAGATAGTGGGTCTTGGGTGCATAAGTTTGTTGTTGTATCTTGCTACTTTGGCAGTGAGCCTTTGTTTGCAAGTCCGGAGCAGTGAGCTCCTATTTGTATTCATTGTTGTATTGGCAATGAGCCTCTAGTTGCAAGTCTGAAGCAGTGAGCTCCTACCATCTTTTGTAATCAGACTTTATACATCAGTGAATTATTCTTTGTGGGCAAGTGCTCATCGTAGTTTTTCCCAGTTTGGGTTTTCCGCGTATAAAATCTGAGTGTTCATGTGTTGCTGGTTTTGTTCATTACTTTCTTATTATTTCATGTGGTGATTATTGAAATTGGTTAGTGTGTTTTTGGTTGATGTTGATTCACCCCCTCCCCCCCCCAACATCCGGAGTGTGTTCAACACCCAATACACAGATCATTTTGCTCTCTTCAATCTCTCTTTTCTCATTTTCTCTTATAAATAATTCAGGGCGAAATGATGCTTGTGTTGGGCGAAATGAGAAAAGCGAGTGAAGAGAGTAAAATAATCTTTGTATTGGGCAACCTCACACCCCCTCTATTGTTGGGTTTTTCTCACATCTAACACCTTGTGCAGCTGATAATTGCTGCCCCTCAAAGCCATTAGGGTCTCTACTCTCAAACCCCCACTAGTTATTGCGATCTCTTGTCATATAAAAAATTTGATTATAATGAATGGGTCTAGGAGTGGAGACCAGAATTAAGAACTTATACAACTAAAATCATCACTATTAAATGCCAATTGATAAAGATAAATATTAAATATTTAACTATCAATTGGCATTTAGTATTTATCTTTATCGCTAACATTTTAGCATTTGGCATTTATCTTTATCACAACTACTTTGGCATTTGACATTGATCAATGATGAAGTATCATACTATCAAATGTATTTGGTCTTACAATTCTGTATATTTCTTTAAATTTACATCATAGACATTAAAGAAATACTATTAATTTTGCTAGTGAATTTATTAATTCTTGTGCTAATAAAATATTGAAAAAGTATACTAAGATTGTTAAGATTTGGCTATGACGGTAGCCAGCCACCCAAGATCTAGAGGCAATGGAAAGCACAATTACAAGAGAGAATAAACATGACAAGAATAAACTCTATTCCTATAAAGAATGCAATACAATAGATGGATTGACTCAACTAAAATCAACTTGAATTAATTGGATGATCATTACATAGGAGACCCCTTGGTTATATAGCCAAGGTGAGTACAAAGGAGTGAATGAGACGATGACAAGTGTCATTGTCTCATTACATGATAATCAAGAGACAACTTACCACCCATTAAAGGTTGAATCACATGTCCACTAGAGATGGATCATCCTCCAATGTGTAATAAAGTTTGTGAAACATGCAACAAAGGTGGAGAATGATAAAGTGGAAATGCTCTAACTACTCCTATGCAATTGCCTAAATAAGCTTAAGCAAGTGTAATTAGTACCTAGATGTGAATTAACCAATGTAAAATACCTTAATTACACCAACAAGGGTGAAAAGCAAGAATACAAAATATACAAATTAATAAATACCGTCATTCAAAATACCTTTGAATCCCAAGGCTTTTGAATGTTAGCTTATTCTAAATACAAAATACCTCAAAAAGTATAAATAGATAAGGTCATGTCTACTCTTCTGTTTCAATCATCTTGCAATGGCAAGCCAATAGAAAAAGTTGAATTTTTTTAGAACAGTCCAGTAATAAAAAAGGAGAAATTTGTAAAATGTTTGAAATAGAATAAAGTGTCAGAAGGGCTTGAGTTTATCTGCTTTGTTGAGTCCTGACTTCATCATTCAAATCCACCTGATATGAGCTTTTGGAAGTTTTCTAATTTACTAAATACTTTGTTTACTTAACCAAAGCTATTAAACTGAGCGTGCTCATTTACCATTGCTTGGTTCTAATTGACCATTCAATGAAAAAACTTCCTGTAAATATTTTTGTATCCAAGCTTTAACATTCATAAACAAGTTATTTGACTCTATTAACATTGATAAACAATGTTTAACTTATGAACGATTTGAACAACTAGATTTTGATTTCACATGAAATGACTGAATGTTTCAGTTTCCTATCAAATTTTGAACCACCCAAAATTCGAAGTATGAGTTTAATGAAATGATTGACTGTTCCAGTTTCAAATCAAATCCACTTTTCCTAGAAAAAAAGTCCTCAACCAAAACTCTTTGTGCTGTGTTTTTCAGTATTGAAGGTAGGCTAGGCATTCATTTAGCCAAAGCGACATTATTTAACTTGATTGTGCTTGACAAAGACATATCGCAAAGTGAGGCTCTGCAACTTGTTGCCATGTTTGCTGATGACGTTTGCGTGAAATTTACGTGTCTTTAATGTGTCTCGTGTCCCTTTAATGGTTGTCTTAGTTTCTTTTGGGTACCGTGCTTGCTTCTTTCTTTATTTTTTATGTGATGTTTTTGTGTTGGTTTTGTGCCCTTGTTTTCGCCTTTGAGTTTGGGGTTTTTTCGTGACTCTGACCTGGTTCACGCGTGTGATGGGAGGGCCGAACAATAATGGAGATATCCATCAGAATGATTCCGAGGTCATTATGGCTGAAGCGGATGCAAGTATTAATGAGGAGGGTAATAAACCCGCAGTTGAGGGTAATATCGAGAACCCAAGTGAGAAGTTATCATATAAACAAGTGGTGGCCGATAGCTCTTCATCCTTCTCGGCCAGTGCAAATTTTAATGGAGTTTTCAGCAAAAAAGTGGTGGACGCCGAGCATGGAGAGTTGGGACGGGCCGCAACCGATGGAAGTGGACGAGCCGGTGGGGGAAATGTCGAGCCTAGTGGCGACCAACGAGGCAATAGTAGGTCTCCTTCTCTGGGTCTGAAGACCCTCTCTCTTTCGCCTAATGAAGACATGGTTAGTGCTATTAAATCTGAACAGAATAGGCTTAAGAGTATTGCAATTTTCTTTGTGTGCCTAGATAAAGATGTGATGCCCTCTCGCAAGTTTTTTGATGAATGGTTGGCCTCAATTTGGGGCAAAAAGCTTGGTATTTTTGTTACATATTGCAGAATGATTCAAAAAGGATTATTTGTTGTTTTTTTAAAGAATCACAATATGTAGGAAAGAGTGTTGGAAAAGAGATTCTGGAATGTGGCCGCTCCATGTTTAGGGTTTACCCATGGTCTCCGAAAGGTAATTTTGAGGAAGAAGTTGCTAGGTCTACACCCAATTGGGTAAAAATTAAAAACCTGAACGTAGAATTCTGTCCATTTATTGCACAGATATTGAAACCTCTGGGCTCGGTTCTGCAAATTGAACAATCAAGAGTTACTCTTCCTCATTTAAATGCTAGAGTTTTGGTCGCCCTAGCACCAGAAATTGACTTTCCCGACTATATATCCCTTGAATTCGAAGGTGAATTGTTCTGTTGGGAAATCTCCTTGCTAGGAAACCTAAGTGCATGTTTCCATTGTAGGTGCAACAAGCACACAAAGAGAGATTGTCCGGTCTTAAAGCATATACAAAGAGATAAGCCTAATATAGTGAATAATGCTGATAAAACTGGTAGAGATATTGCTTGTGATAAGAACTCTAGTGTCGGGAAAGAAGAAAATAATAACCAGTTTAAACCTAGCAATGTCGATTCTAACTCAAATAAGGTCCTACCCACAGAAAAACAAGTTGTTATTGATAGTAAGAAAAATCATATCAATTTTATGGATAAAAACATGTTTGTCACATTGTCAAACCCATTATTTGATGAAGAGTTTGAAGTTGTTCATGCCCGTGACCCCCTGGATGACAAGAATCCTGCTCCCCTAGATGCCCACCCACCAAATGTTATAAATACAGATACCCCTAAAAATAATGCAACCCCCACCAAGTTGAATGCCCAGCAATTAGCCATTGTGTCCATTAATGAAAAGGCTAATAGAATCAAGCAAATTAGTAAGGACCAACAGCCGCCCTTGTGGAATAATCTACCTCTCCTGAGTCAATGCAAATTGTAGCCCTTAATAAAGAAGAGCAATTCACTGAGGTTGTTAGAAAGAAAAGAAAAACAGGAGAAAGACACTCCTTGACTAATAGTAGCAGAGACAAGAAGAATCTTCCACATTGCTTTAATAGATTGTGCAAAAGCACAAAATCCCCACCAAAGTAATTAATCATGATGCACATTCACAGCTGGAATGTTCGGGGGTTAGAGATGCCAGATAGAAAATATACTGTTAGGAGGTGGTGTAATCAATTGGCTCTTAAAGATGTGATTTGCTTACAAGAGATCAAAGTAGTAGGATTTCAAGCCCACACTATTCATAAATTTCTATGGGATAAAGCAATCGGCTTTCTTTCCAACCATGAAAGAGGCAAAGGAGGTGTGCCTATTCTCATCAACCCTAAATGGGAGGACCAAATTGTAAGTCATGGATGCTCTCCTTGCCAGAGGGTCATTTGGGTGAACCTTAAGTGTGGTTCAGAGATTTTTGGGATCTGTAATATTTATGCAGCTAATTGTTACAGAGAGAGGGCAGAACTCTGGGAATGGTGCTCTATGCATCTTCCTAAACATCCTTGGCGTTTTGTAGGGGATTTCAATATGATAGAACACAGGGCAGACAAAATGGGAGGTATGACCCAAGTATGGAAAGGCAATGAGTTGTTCTTTTGGCATAAATTTAAAAGGAAGTTCAATCTTCTTGATCCTATGGAGCATATGCATGAACAATTTCCTGATATCTGGTTTACATGGTGTAACAATCAAAAAGGTAAACAGAGAGTTTACTGTAGACTTGATAGATTCTATGTGGATATATCTGCATTCTCTTTCATAACAGAAGGTAGCCATGCTCCAACTGTGGTCTGCCCAGCATCGATCTCAGATCGTTCACCCATTCAAGCCTCATTAGACTCGAAAGGAGTACAGACTCTGGAGCCAATAAGAAGAGAAGTAATCCCTTTAAACTCAATGTTTCTTTGCTAGAGGATCCTGATAACATAGATGCCATTGAGATGGTTACCAACTTAACCAAGCTATGTAATCCTCTAGCTGATGCTATCACACTTTGGGAAAGAATGGTAAACTCTTGGAAGAGTATATTTCAAGTCATTGGCAAGAAGCTTGCTATGGACAGAAACAGAGAGGAAATTTTTTGGCAGAACAGGTTGAATGACATAGAGAGGGAGTTGCAGAAGAGAGGCAATGATCCCCTTTTGGAAACCCAATTAACCAGTACTAAACACAACTTGAGACTTATGCAGAGATACAAGACGCAAGGGAAGAAAATCAGAGCCAGAATGAACTGGATAAATGAGGGAGATAAAGGCTCTGGGTACTTCTTCAATATCATCAGAGCCAAGCAAAGGAGGGAGATGATCAAAGAAATTCAAGTGGAGGAGGGGCTTACCAATGATCCAGAATACATTAAAAATGCCTTTCATCAGTTTTACAGTGAGTTGTTCACCTCGGAGGTATCCCAAGACAGTCAAGGAACTTTAAGTCAATGCCTAAAAATTATCCCTAAGAAGCTCACAGAACATGATAATACTTTTCTCAGTAAATCTCTCTCTCTCGATGAAATTTATGCAGCCATTGACTCCTTTGCTAATGGAAAAGCACCAGGGTTGGATGGGCTCCCGGCTGAATTCTATAAGAAGAACAAGGAATGGGTGGGGCCAGAGCTTCTAAAAGTCTATGAAGAAGCATTCAAAAAAGGATCTCTAGGAGAATGCATTAATAAGGGAGTTGTCAAACTTCTACCTAAAACAGGTGACAAGACTCTAGTGAAAAACTAGAGACCTATCACTCTTTTAAACCTCTCTTACAAAATACTGGCCAAAGTCCTAGCCAGGAGAATTGCTCCCCTATTGAGCAAGTTCATATCTGATTCACAGACTAGTTTTATCCAAGGTAGATACATTTTGGAAAATCTTGTTACAATTTGGGAAGCAATGCACTAGGCCAAAACAGAGGGTCAGGAAGTGGCTATGGTGTTGTTAGACTTTGAAAAATACTATGATAGAGTAGAGTGGGATTTTGTACTTGGTATGCTAAAAGCTTTTGGCTTCCCAGATGTATATTGTAAATGGATTAGCATCCTTTTCAAGGATGCATCCACAGTCATTGATGTTAATGGGGTCCTGTCTGACCCTATAAATCTCCAAAGATCCATTAGACAAGGGTGCCCAATAGCCCTTTCACTATTTGTTATTGCTGTTGATGCTATGTATTATATCTTAAGGTCACAGAGTATGGGCCCCCCCATCAAAGGTATCTCTCTCCCTAATAGAGAAGAACTTATAAATGTCCAATTTGCAGATGATACAACAGTGTTTCTAGGTCTATCAGAAAGTAACTTTGACAATGTTGTGGAAAGGATCAACCTCTTCTGTAAAGCTTCTAGCTCTAAAGTCTCTCCTCATAAATCAACTGTTTTAGATTGGTCAAATGATCCCCCTATCTGGTTAGATGGGAAAGGTTGGCAATGGGCTGGGCCTAACAAAATTGTTAGGTGTCTTGGTATACCCTTCTCTGTGGAGCCTAACTTTGGTAATATGTGGGACTGGGTCTATGATAAAATTAATAAAAAACACATCAAATGGCAGACTCAGTCCCTATCCATTGCTGGTAGAGTTCAAATTGTTCAAAAGGTGCTTTCTGCTCATCACATTTACTATGCCTCAACATGCATGTTTGCTAGTACCCAAGCTAATATGTTAGAAAAGATCCTTAGGGATTTCCTATGGTCTAATGGAAAAGGAAATAGAAAAAGACACTATGTGAAATGGGAATGGTGCTGTCAGGAAAGAAGGCATGGAGGGCTGGGGTTGAAGGACATTAAAGTTCATGGAGTAGCTCTGGCAGCCAAATGGATTACTAAAGCCCTTTGGGGC
The DNA here is from genome assembly GCA_018584345.1 of Thuja plicata. NCBI lineage: Eukaryota > Viridiplantae > Streptophyta > Pinopsida > Cupressales > Cupressaceae > Thuja > Thuja plicata. Next base: position 622,683 of record MU225649.1, on the reverse strand, counting down.
AATGAACCATGGAAAGTTCTCATTAGGAATAATATTGAGAGATCCACTATTAGAAAAGGGGAACAATGGAAGAATATTCCAATATGTGATAAAATTATGGGAGAATACAGTATGAAATTGTCTGATTTAAAAAAATTTCAGTCCTTCTGGAAAGCTTGGATTCAGGTGAGACAGTTCATTTTAGAAAGGGGAGTTGTGGGGGGTTCTCCTTTTTTTGTTGTTAAGGAAAGATCAATTTGGTGGGGGCTGTGTTATAATGTCAAACCTTTGGCTCTCACTCAAAATTGCTCTGCTAAAATTTGGAATCTAAAAGGTATCTCGGCTATACAAGCCATCTTGGTGGATGGGCACCTAGGGTCATGGGAATGCATTAGCTCAAAATTCAGTATCCCTGCTTCTCAAAAAAAAACATATACTCTCATCAAAAAAGCAGTGAATGGAACATTTAAAGGAGACATAATTGACTCTGCTACATACCTTAATAAGTGTAAATGGATGGATGGAACCCTGTTATCTGATACCACTACTAAACAACTATACCACACTGTTAAGAAGGAATCCTCTATCATCACACGTGTGTCACAGTGTTGGGGGCATGTTAATCCCTTTTCTAATTGGCAATTTTTCTTTGAGTACTTTTGGAAAGACAAAGCTGAACCAAAGAAGTTATGTTTTAGATGGTTGGTTCTGATTAAAAAACTTGTTGTCGGTCATGTTTTGTCATCCATTGGTCTATCTCCTGTTATTTGTAGTCTGTGTAATTCTGTTGAAACTTTTGAGCATCTCTTCTTTGAATGTTTTTATGCACGCAAGGTTTGGTCTATTTTTCTTGGTTCCCCTTGTCTTTGGAATTGTAAACCTAACATTTCTTGGAGTGAAATTCTTGCTGGTTATGTTGAAATGTTTGATTCTAAACTCAATCGCTTATGGTTTACACTGACATTTGGACACTTTGGAAGGACAAAAATAGAGAGGTTTTTCAGATGGAGAAAAGGAAACCTACTGAATTTAATCTTAAACTCACTCACTTTCATATTATGACACAGGTGTCCATGGTACTCAACATACCCAAGAGTAAATTTATGATGTTGATTCAGGAGGGCAGTCTAATGATACACAAGGATGAAGTTCAAGCTGCCCAATATGTTGCTGATTACCAAAGCTTCTTGGCACCCTCTAAAGTGGAAGATTTGAACAATCTTCTGAACAAAGACCTTCTAGCTCATAGAGAACAGGTGGATGCTAGTACTCACTATGAACAGGAGGCAATCACAATAAGGGAACCAGAAACAGCACGAGAACAGGATAATACTCAGTCTGAAAGTTCATGGGTCCCAAGGGACAATACCGGCCAGAATGATGGTTGGGAGTAGGCAGCAGTGATGCATATATGTATCTCATTTTTGTAACTTGATAGCCACAATAGTATAGAATAGCTTAAGTAGACTTATATACAGTGAATAGTATAGAATACAGTTACTTCTGATATCACTCCCCCAATTTTGTAACTGTATATGTTATGGGGGCTGTGAGTAAATATTTTACAGACTCTGGTCTCACTTTGTAATTGTATATGATTAAACTATCTTAATAGAAAAAAAAAGACTTATTGCAAAGTACTAACATTTGCATGTACTCAGCACCAAAAAGATTCTCCTTGAGCCCTTCTATAGTGCATTGAACACAACATTTGGCAAGATTACCCTTTTGTACCCTACGAAATAGATACCTTGGAGGTTTGAAGGTTATTCAGGTTGGAGTGATAAGGAGACTAGAGATACTATTCCTTGTAATTGTCTTCTCTTATATTGATACTCCTCTCTCTTCTTTTAGTGATCTCTCATTTGGCCATAAATATGACACAAGTGGGAACACGCTGTCAAATGGGAGATTGTGCCTATGTGCTTTGGACTGCCCCTTATAAGCAAGTATGGCACTTGAAAAACCAGAGACTTTCACGTGATATTTCTTACAGTGCCACTCAACTCTCCTATATCACTCTCCACTTGCATGCATATCTCTTCCACGCACTATCACTTTTCCAATACCTTCAAGTATATAGAAAAGTGAGGTATATCGGAAGGTTTGCATATCAAGAGGTTCAGTATGTTGAGACAATTTCTCTTCCATAGTGTTTACTGCTATATTTAATAAATTATATACATGAATTAATAATAAAGATGACAATGCATACCAGATACAAGAGTAAAATAAACATTTACTTGCACATGAAATTATTACAGAAGAAGACCGGAGATGATCAGCCAAGGAATAGAGTTGATCTGACTAAATCATACTACCCTCCTTGACAATAAACAATATATATAAAGGACCTGACAATTGCCAAGAGGAACAACCATCAACCAACCAACACTTATAACTACCTGATGCTTAACCATCTGAAGCCAACAATTAATATGAGCAATTGATACACAGTCAAATAACTAATATTATCGAACATAACAATAGACATTACATGTTGACTACATCATCACCCCCAAAAGAAAAAGTCATCTTCCAATCGACGAGTAAACATCAATGAGAAAAGACTAATAAGGATAGTGTGGACAATAACTTGTACTTTGCAGACTAAAACTTGGATTGTGCTTGAAAAATCAAACGACTGCGATGGGGGTCTAAGGCAACACCCCCAGCGGGGTCAAGGGGCAGTGCCACCAGCGATGTCAAGTGGCAGTGCCCCTTGTGGTGTCTAAGGGCAGTCTTCAAAACCACACAAAACTCCATGCTGCACATCATTTTTGTGATTTTTAAAGAGGCCAAAAGCAATGCTAACAAAGCCAAAAATTAGTGATTTTGAAGTGTTTATAGGATGTCGACCAGAGTAGGAAGTTGTCGTAGGATAGTTGATTCTCGTGTCATGGATTTGTTAGACAGATTTTGGAGTTTCGTCACTAATATCAAAAAGAGCAGATTTGTCATAAGACAGAGAATGTCATCAGACTAACTCAAAGGTCATTTTGGCAACAAAAAGTCACTTGGATATTTTCAAGGCAAGGACTAAATATTATTGTGCATTCGATTTTAATATAAATTATTTGCAATCATCATTATTGTTTTTTGGTCTGAAGAGTTAAATTTATAATTGTCGAGGAGTTTATACTAAGTTACCAAGTTCAGACCCTGGACCCTCGAATCAGGTTCGAGTGCAGACCTGGTACGGGGGCGCTTGCGGGTGCGGACAGGGTGCATGCCCAGCACTGTGGGTGTGTCCGGGTCTGCACACCCGCGGACCCGTGGACACCCAGAGTGCTGGGAGCTCACCCTGTGCGCACCCAAGTGCACCCATGGCTACCCGCGGCCTGGCCTTTATAAAGTTGGGCCAAACATTGTTTTAAAATTAAAAAAATTAATTTTTTTAATTTTTTTTACTCCTATCCCTAAAACGCCCCAATATGAGGCCTCCAAACACACTTTCATTTCACTTTTATCTCTCATTTTGTTCTCTCAATATTTTCTCTCCATCTTGGCAGTTTGAATTGTTTAAGGTATGCATTTAAACCATATTCTTTAGTCTTTTGATAGATTTTTTCAAGTTTTTGATGAATTTTAATTTTTTTCAAGTTTGTGAAGAAGTTTTAAGTATGGTTTTTTTCATTTTTTTTATAGATTGCAACAATGAGTAGTCAAAGCTCAGTGGGTTGGGAGGGAACTCCAAAATTTAAAATTGATAAAGGGTCCCCTTTATGGAGACATACTACAAGAGTTTCACAACTTCCTAGAGGTGGGGGGTTTATTTGGAAATATAATTTTTGCAATACACAATATAATAGCTCCTATTACCGAGTGAAACTTCATTTTTTGGGCCCTGGGGGTAAAGGGATTAATATGTGTGAGGGCCCAGGGCCAGATAAGAAGGGGTTGTCAGTTGTACAAATAAAAGCACTTATAAAAGAACAAGAAGATGCTGGCAGATTGGTTGCAAAAGGAAAACAAAGTGGTTATAGTTCCGGGAGAAAAATAACAACACCACCCTCTCAACCAGTTATGGGCACGGCCTCTAGACATCCCCTCAGCCTCTACGAAGGATGAAGATGTAGAACCACAAATGTCCACCCACAAGAGAGGTCATAGAGAAGGCATTTTAAAATGAGGCAAAAGATATTGTCGATGAAAAAATTGCATGTTGCCTCTTTGTGAATGGTTTCCATTCAACTTGGTGAGATCACCATATTGGAGGGAGATGGTGACAGCAATAAATAATGCACCTTCTGGTTACGCAAATCCTGGATTTAAAAAGGTGTGAGCCACCTTGTTGCAAAAAGAGAGAATCTATAAAGGCCCAACTAAAACCAAATAGAGATTCTTGGGTTCAAACAAGTGTATCTATTGTTTCTGATGGATGGAAAGATAGCAAAAACTGTACATTGATCAAAATTATTGCAGTGTCCCCAAAGGAGGCAATGTTTTTTAGGGCAGTTGACTGTGAAGGGGAAGTGAAAGATGCAGAGTTCATTTCCAAGATTCTCATTGACTCCATAGAGACGGTGGGTCGTGGTACTGTTGTCCAAGTAAATACGGACAATGCAAAAGTTTGCAGGGTTGCAAGTGTTTTGGTAGAGGCTAGATATGAGCACATCTTTTGGACATCGTGCACCATACACTCACTCAATTTGGTGATGCAAGCAATTGGCACCCAAATAGAATGGGTGAAAGAAATATACCAAGAGGCTAAGGAGATTTAGATGTTTGTGATAAACCACCATATGTCACAAGCAATTTTCAAAGCTTTTTCAAAATTGGAATTATTGAAGGTAAATATTAAAATTTATTTTATTTAGTTTCATTTATCATTTTATGTTATGTTTTACATAATTGAATAAAATATTTTTTTGTGTTGTGTTTACATATTTTAAATGTGTTATTAACTTACTATTGACTTGTTCTTAGGTTGCTGAGACCCGGGTTGCATCTCACACAATCCTTCTAAGACGACTTGTGAGGGTGAAAGAGGCATTGGGGCAGATGGTTATTAGCAACCAATGGGGTATCTGGAAGCAATCAAATTCAGAGAGGGCCCAAAAGGTGAAGGCATTGATATTGGATGATGATTGGTGGGTTCGTGTGGATTATGTATTGGAATTCATCGAACCTATCATGTGAATTCATCGAACCTATCATGTCTATGCTTCGGTTTGCTGATACAAATGAACCATCCTTGGGGGATGTCTATGATAGCATGGGCAAAATATTCGAGAAAATAAAAATGGTAAGTTATAATACATTCCTCTATCCTTTTTATTGAGAGATATCTAAATTGACATAACTTACATCATTTGATATCCCAGGTAATACAAAGGAGAGAGAAGGATCCTGAAGACACCTTTTACAAAAGGGTGTAAGCCATTGTTCTACATCGTTGGAACAAGATGAACACACCATTGCACCTCCTTGCATATGCTCTATCTCCCTCGTACTATAGCTCACAAGTACTTGCTATCCCAGGTAGAGTGCCACCATATAGAGATTCTAAAGTTGCTAATGGGTACAAGAGGGCATTTAGTAGACTCTTCAGTGATCGAGAGGTGGAGTCAAGCGTTATGAAAGAGTTTGGATTGTTTGTCTCAGGAAAAAACCTTTCCCCTTGTGTTGTCAAAGATCAAAGCAAAATGGATGCTAGTACATGGTGGTACCTCCATGGTCAAGATTATACGTACCTCCAACCTATTACAATCAAGATCTTCTCACAAGTAAAAGTTTTTTTTGGACACTTGCATTGTAGAATTTAACACTTAACATTCTTGAATTTATCTTGTATTTTTTATTTTTTATTTTGTTATGTTTCTCTCCAGGTTGCAAGCTCTTTTGTCGTTGAGCGGAATTCGAGTACATACTCCTTTATCCACTCAGTGAAGCGTAACTAATTGGCTGCAAAAAAAGCTGAAGAATTGGTGTATATTCATACCAATTTGCACCTTCTGGCACATAAGGATCCGGAATACAAGGGGTCAGAGAAGCTTTGGGATGTAGCACCCGAGTCTGCCGACTTGGATGCAACCATTGAGGATCTTGCTAGAGCCACCACGGTTGATGTGTATGGTGATGATGACATACCACATGGTGCATCTAGTGCTAGTGGAACCGCTTTGGGTTCTAATGATGATGATGATCTACTTGCAGCTGCTGAAAATCCCATAGATGATGATTTGTTTGATAATCCCTTTGATGGTTGATGAACATTGAACATTGAATCATGTTTCATGAACTACATTTTCATTTTGTAATTCAGTAATTCAATGTAATGATTTTCATTAGAATCGTGAACACTGAAAATAGATTAAGATCAATGATCAAGCATTTGAATTTTTAATGTTTATCTTTGGCATTTGGCATTGATCAATGATCAAGCATCATACTATGAAATGATTTATCATTTAGTTTTATAATTATGTATATTTTCTTTTGTATATATATATATATAATGCATATATACACACACACACACACACACGTACCCATACGTACCCAAACCTCTAAAAAAAATTCATGTGCCCACGTACTGGGTTCTTGTACCCGAACCCAAACCGGTAACTTAGAGTTTATTTAATATTATTTACTTATTTAGGGTTGGGTACGAGGTTTATTTTTGTATCATATTATTATTGATACCACAACATATGGTTGGACCGCTAATATTTGGTAAAGACTATTGAAATATAGGTCCGCTAATATTTGGTGAAGCCTATTGAAATAGAGTTTCGGTGCATATATCAAAGGATCGTGCGTTGAATTACATACCTGCTCAAAAGAATCAACGACAGTGTTTTCTAAAGACTTATGTGGCAACAAAGCTATATGGCATCAAAGAACACATTGAGTTTGGCAAATTAACAAGTTTCATATTGCAGTTGTATTACTTGTCTGTCATCATGGAAAGATTTTCATTCATTGTCGCCACTTCTACTTTGATATTGGTTTTTTCTAAGGAGAAAAGAGAGCATTTCCATAATCAAATATGTGGCGTTCTGTGCTAACACATGTTAGAAATCTGGAACATTTTTTAAAGAGCATGTCTAAGATCTGGAAGTTCTTATTACTACATTGCCGTGTTTGTGGTAGTCTCCAGAAACACAAGATATATTAATATTTTCCTTGGACCGCATGAAGGGAGTGATATATTACCGTGCAACTCTTTTGTTTGGTTGGAAGACAATGAATGTATCAACGCAGGTGTATATGGGCAAATATTACTATATTCTCATTGTGTTAGAGCCTTAGAGGTGCTAAATGTCAGAACTAATGCCGTGGGAAACTTTATATTGAACGGGTGAGTCGATACAACGATGATAATTTGATTTTATCAATGATCACTGATTGGTGTTTGCATAGAAGCGGTATTCTGAGAACTTCATCATGACTTTCCAACTTTCAGGTATCTTTATAATGTTATTCTTTTTAACCAAAAGATCTTCAATAACCTTTGCAAACTGAAAAGATCAAACAATAAAAACCTTGTTCTGAATTTTAACAAATTTGATACCAATACACACTGCCATCACACAGGGTCTTCTTCTTCATAAGATTATACATTCCACATCAGATATAGCATTCATTGTCAATGATGCACACTTGAGACTCCTTCATTGAACTTGTGTGATATATTTTTAGTCAGCTTTGCTATACAGCTTTGATCATGATATAGGTCTGTTACAGCAAGATAGCACCTTGATGCAACCTCCAATATTCACCAAATCTTCCACAAAGGACCCAAATCAACCTAAAACCAATTCAATGCTGATGTATTGCCACATAATGACATAAAGATGCATATTCTAGGTCTGTAATGCACTTTTCAGACTTTCCAACACCTAGCAAACAGTCTGCTATATGATTCTGAGCCTGTAGCATGACTGTAACAACATTCTTAATTTCACGATTCTTAATGTAATGTTGCCAAATACTAATCAGAGGACCCCAAATAGCAAGAATTAACTACCAAACAGTAATAAGCATGTTAGGGCGAACTTGGAAGGAGGGGCACACTTTAAAATTGAAAAAGAAAGAGTTTTATAAAAGAAATGTGTTTTTTTAGTGCTGATGTCGCCTATCCCATCGGGGACGCCCATCCGTCCTGTGGACTTCCAAGGCGTCCCCGGCCGTCCCCAAAACAATTCTCAACGTCCCCGAGTTTCCAAGACGTCCCTTGCAAAATTTTGAAAAAAGGGGACAGGGTGGAGATGTCCCCTAGCCGTCCACCTGTCTTGAAAATGTCCACGGTGCGGGGACGGGGGTTTTTAAGCCGGGGACACGTCCCCAGGTAACACTGGTTAGAAATAATTTATCAAAGGATTTAATTGGATAAAAGTTTAAGTTTTATTTACAAGTGATTCGCCCCCCCCCCGCCCCCTCTCAGTAGTAAATCTGTGTTCTAGAGGATTGTATGTGTATGACAATGTAACTAGGTTGTACACTACAAAAAGATTGTTGTACAAGAGAAACAATCAATGAATGGGGTTGTACAATCCAATGGATGGTCCACACGCTGAATTTGTTCTTTTTGGTGTCATACAATGCAAAGAAATTGTATTGTGCCCTCTCGAAGGAAATAAGTGAAGGTTGTACTCTAAGTACAAAAGATTGTACGAAACCCCGCCATTGTATGCATCTAACCTCATGTGTCATACAACGAAGGAAAAGGGAAGATGTCGTTTGATGCAGTAGTGTGAAAGTTGTACAGCAATAACAAGGGCTTGTATGGTATTACTAGGGATTCGTCGGGCATGGGAAAGGGGACATACACAAGGGAAAATTTGTGGAAACTTCCTGGAGTTACAAGAGCATCTTAACCCCAAGAAAGAATGTCATACAAAAAAGTCACGTAGGAAGACCAAAGAGGATCAATGAAGGGTAGGAGTTGATTTGACTAATTCATACTACCTTCCTTGACGATACACAATATATTTAAAGAACCCGACAGTTGCCAAGAGGAACACAACTGTCAACCAACCAACGCTTATAACTACTGGATGCTTAACCACCCAAATTCGACAATGAATACATAGTCGAATAACCAATATGATCAAACATAACAATAGACATTACACGCTAACTACACAGTATTACTTTAGTATTTAAATATTGTCGCATTGGGGATTTAGGTATATATCAAAAGGCAAAAATGGTAAGATTGGATCAACAACGGTTCCTTTTGGGTATATGATAAGGCAAAATTTGTAAACTTGAAAAATATGAGAAACTAAATTCAGATTTCTTTTGCAAAATTGGTCATCACACGACACAAAGAGCACATTACTCTCAAGTACAAACAAGATCACATGAAATATTTGCTCCAATGATAATCAATAGAAGCATGAATAGAAAAATAGCATTTGGTGATGAAGCCAAGGCATGACACTATTGATTGCCCAAAGCACTCCGCAGATATCACATATCAAGCGCAATGGATTCTATAGGCAATTTCTGATGATAAGTCCAAACAGGATAGAAGTGGTTTATAATTGTATAAAAGGTAGGGTCAATCCTTTAAATGAGGCAACAGATGCATAACAATCTTGGAGGGGGTCTCAGTCAACATCTACTTCTATAGCACATGGCCCAAACATAGGTGGAGGAAACATTATTTTTTTCTTTGCACCTCATAAGTCATCAAGATCACAAACCACTTTGGAGAGCGCGGGATGGAGAAAGAATGTCCATGAACAAACAAAGAAACCAAATGCAAATTTCTAGTTCTACTCCAGCATGTCATTTCATGTTGTTAGGTCTCCATATTGGCAAGGTACGATGCATGCTACTGACACTATAGGTCATAGATTCAAAGCCCCACCATACAATGAATTAAGGGTTGATATGCGCAATGATGCAATTCAAGATATTAAGGATGTTAATGAACATCAACTAGAGTGGGAAAAGACTAGATGCATTATAGTGTCTAAAGCATAGACAAATATAAGCACTGGACTCTCGTCACTTTCCTTGTCTCTTGTGATATTGGTATGACCTTTCTACAATCCATGAATGCAGCCATAGATTTGATGCATTGGTTCAAATCTATGGCTGCATTATTCAAATTGTTTAATGAAGCGGTCATGGATGTAGGGCCGCCAAATGTGGTTCGATTTATTACAGAAAATGTTGTTGCTTGTGTTGTTATTGGGAACTCCTAAAGAACAAGCATCTCTCTATGCTTGTTACCCTATGCACAACACACTACCTTGATCTAACCCTAGAAGATATTGGAAAACTTGAATGGATTGAGGCATTGCAATAGGCTTGCACTATTACCAAGTTCATCTAGTACCACATGAGGTTGTTGTGAATGGTGCACTTTTCATAAAGGGCAAGGCGCTAGTTCAACTAAGGGTGACAAAATTCGCTATACATTTCCTTGCATTGTAGACTCTTCGCCAAAAAAATTGAATTTGATGAAAACATTCATTTCAAATGACTGGATGATTCTAGCTTTACCAATCAAATGGATGGCATGATAATGGAGACATACATTTTTCTTCGAGTTTGGTTAGTTTTTGGAATGTGGCAAAACACATGGTTGAATTTTCAAAGCCTCTAGTAAAAGTTTTGAAACTAGTGGATGAGGATAAATCCCCCATGGGTTATTTGTAATAGGCCATGTAAAGGGCCAAGGAGGAGGGGTGGGATGGAAAATAACTAGGATAGGTAAATGCCACTATGGGTAAACAATAAGAGATGGGATCAACAAATGTACCCCCCTCTCCATGCCACTAGATACTATCCAAAACTATCATATTTTTATAGCCCTCATTCAAAGATGATGCTAAGGCCACTCAATGCCCATTCATGCATAGGAAAAATGTCCCCCACCCCAGTAAAGTTGGATGTTGTTTTGGCGAAGCAAGCCAATATACAAGCAAAAAGGGGTTTTTTTCTCGAACATGCCTACAATGCAAGGCAAGATCTTCAAACTAGGTAAACTCCATAAACTTTTGATAGTCTCTCTCTAGTATAGACATGAACATTAAAAGTGTTAAGCTTTTAGTAGATCTTATATATTATCATCTCAAAATACTTTGTGTTTCTCAACACAATGGTGGCATTTTTGTGACCAAGAGCCCAAAATCTTTGATAGATGACAATGCACATTTTAAGCCAGTTGTGCAGTTCATCTACTTGCAAGTGTACTTCCAGTATTTTTTAACACAAACATTTCCAGAAACAGCTATTTAATGCAAAGCAATAGATGAATAACTTGGTGTGCATTCACCGTAACCTTTGCCTTAAGCTAGAGAAAGGTCAAGGTTGAGTTTTGAAATACTTGCCACCATAATTATAAATTGTAATCACTTTTATTCACTTTAAAATGCTATATATAGAAGAAATCAAGTACCATTGAGGAAGAGTAGTGAATTGATCTCAATGAGATCAATCTAGATTTTGAGTGAATTGCAAATGACTGTCCTTCTTGATCTTGATGATTTTGATATCCTAACAAAGGCCCAATGTTGATAGTGATCTGATTGAATAAACTTAAGAAAGGCTCTAACTTAGGAGGTTTGTTATCAGATTTGTAGCTCTCTTCATAGTAGCAAAAGTCACTGGCTATGTCTATTTTTTTTAAACATTGTGCTCAATTCATAGATTCACTTTGTAAAAAATAGATTGTAATTGAAAAGTTTGAAAACTATTAGCATCTAGTTATAATTTAAGCCATATGCATTATGCAATGCAATAAAATAGGTTATTTAAAAATAAATGACAAAAATCTATATTCCACAATTCATGAGCTAAATTCTCAATTTTATTCTCTCTCTCTCTCTCTGCTATTGAAATGCCATTAAATTTTTTTTAAAAAAAGCAAGTTTCCTTTTCTTCTTTTTAGCAAATCCAACTATTTCCCAGCTAAATCCCATCTTTTTTGAAAAATCTTGATCTTTTGGTTTGGCGATTTTTTCCCCAAAAGATATTTGCTGCTATACTATAAATGCCTGCTTTACAAATATATCTATCATTGGCCACCAGTTGTAATTAGATTACCCCACCATTAATCCATGAGATTTTTGGAAAAAAAATTCTATCTACAGCCAAAGCATTATTGCCCTTTCAAATTTTCGCCATTTATAACATAATAAAATAAGGAAAAAAGCTATGAGTTAATAAAGAGTTTTCTTAATTGATGATGATATGATGCTGAGTTGTTTGTTCACTGACTATCAACAACAGCTCTATTTTTTAATACAGTTCTATGTGTGTGATATGATGAGTCTATAAAACAAAGAGTTCCATTAAGTGTTTGTGTTCATTCCATATTGTTTAATTTTGTGAGTTGGGAACCTCTAGTGCGGACATCGTCCTTATAAATGAAACTATAAAGATAATAAGAAGACAAAAATACAAATCTTTTTTGAAATGCACAACAATAATACATAATATAACTAAACAACAAACCTTCAGAAATTGACCATTACTACAAAATAGTTCATGACATGATAAAAACAAAATAAATAAAGGCCATGGCACTCACATAATTCTTGTGGTTCCTTTGTTTATTGATGAATCGTTATTGCTAATGATAAAGCAAGCATATCCACCGCACTTGGTCTGAAAAATATTAAAAGTCAAAAACCAAATGATTACTTGCTAAAATACCTTAGCATGTGATTTATGAAATAAAAGACCAAGCATATAGCTAAAAGAAAATTCAATGGTTTATTTATCACATATCTAGCTAGCATTGCAAAAGGTCATAACATTCACAAACAGAATTTGGAAGATTTGCCCTTGTCAAACAATGTGGTGGATTCCAATCACTAAAATATCATTAATGAATAAAGAATTTATAGACAAGTTAAAAAAATGATACATGGAAAATATTACACTTTGTACTACCACCAAAAAGCAAATTGTCAGACTGTGTCAATACTTTATACTGAAGGGGTCAATCAAATGTCATACAACAAGAATAGCCTGGGCATCAATAAATTTCCAATCAAACAGGTCAACACAGGCTTGATTGATTTAATTGGCCTTTTTAATCCAATGTAGGGTCTATAGTGCAAGGAAGAGGCTGCAAATGTTGATCACAATCCAACAAGTAAGTGATAATGGTGCCTCAAATGTTGATCAGAGAGATCCATAAGTGGCACATATCATGATCAACCAGAAATAAGAGCATTACAAGATAAACAAATTGTTAGTAGTGATGAAATGATTTTTGAAAATAAGGGGTTCTCAAAATTCACAATAAGTAAAGTTTAAGCTAGAAAAAGACTGCTCTATTAAAAAGCAAGCATTAAGAGAAAGGGAGTTGAAATTCAATGCAATACAAACATGTGACAGCACATAAAGTTTGAAGGATCTCTCCCTCCAAATTAAGTGGCCTGAATTGCAGTCTTTTCCTAATCAAGAAAGATATAGATACTATTGAAAATCAGCAAATCACAATAGAAGGTGAATTACACATGGAGAATAATATTTAAGAATATGATAAGAGACATAATATTTCTACAGTCCATACAAGTGTTTATGAGAGCTTCTGGATGTAAATGTGTAGGAGATTTTTTTGAATGATGATGGACCGCAGAATGTGATCCAAAATATTGATGAAAAAAATCTCCTGTGCAATTGACAAGAGAGTGTCAACCTAGTGAAATTGGAAAGAGAGAGAGAGAGAGAGTAACTAGGAGGCAAACAAAGGAAGTGAATGCACGTGATGGTGCATGATTTAAGGATTTTCTCCCTCCAAAATAAGTGACCTGAATTTCAGTTATTTTCCTTATCAAAAATAATACAGATGCTATTGCACATCACAATAAAAGGTGAATTACAAGTGGGGGACAATAATTAAGAAGAGAACAACAGACATAATATTTCCACTCTCCATGTAAGAGATCGAGAGAGCTTCTGGATACTACTGTGTAGGAATCTTTTAGCATCAACATTTTGGATCACACACAATGATCCATCATCTCCTAATCTGAGATGTTGATGCAGAATATTTCCTACAATTGAGAAGAGAGTGTCAACCTGGAAAAATTAGAGAGAGAAATGAGTACTACAGTAACTAGGAGGCAAACAAATCAAGTGGTTGCATGCTGAAATTCATGCACTAGAGAAGCGATCAATCAAATAGATTATAAGGGAGTAAAGAAAGCAATCATCAGAAATCAATTCTAGAGAAGAAGTGCACATTGCAACAGCAATGGATCTACAAGAAGCCAAAGATAGCATAACTTCTATATTCTATCAAGAACCCAAGTGCCATGGATATAGATGCTGAGGCAGCCTGCTAGTTGAAGAACTTGACCTTGGACATGTAAATATCAATGCATTGCATAGTAACTCAACTTTGAACTCACTGAGCTTCCAGTGAGTTTACAGAGCGGTTCACAGTGCAGTTGACATTATTTGGGAGTCTATGCACACTGAATTTTTGCAGAGATTTTGCCAAGTTTTGAATTTAAGTATTGTTTTAAGTTTCTCAGTTCCTGCAAAGTCAACAAGTCAAAATTGGGACTGCCACAATATTTTCAGTCTGAGGATTTGAACCGTGTGAATGACAATACAGACATTCACATTTGGTATCCATCTTTTACTCTCTCTGGTTATGTTTACATTATTCAGTGCTTAAGGATTTAGATCATTTTTCAAGTCCTGGGATTCTTTGTACATTTATTATTGTACCTAAATTTGATTCCAAGGGCTATTGACCTGCTTTGGCCATTCATGAACATTAACCCCTGAGCATACACTCACATTGAAAATAAATTGGTGTTGAAGACCACTTTCATAGTTTCTATCTAGGCCTACACTCTTCCAAAGGAGAAAGAAAATTTTGAATGAACAGATGTTAGACCTCATTGAGCTGTCATTATAAGTAGGTAGCTCAAGCACTTAGCAGTTACGCTCAATGGCAATTACAGTTCCATTACCCTAAGGACGCTTCTCTTCAAGTCGCAGGCATCAGAGGACTCTTTGGATACTATTGAATGATTGCAGTTGTCAAGTTTCGCGATTCTTCTTAAAACGATTTAGAATGTTTTGTGACACATTTCAAGGAAGCTTACTTTAGTTTTACTCTCTCTGGTTCAGTTTACATTCATTTTAGTGCTTAAGCATTTAAATCATTTTTCAAGGCCAAGGATTCTTGGTACATTTATTATTATACCTAAGTTTACTTCCAAGCGTCGTTGGCCTACTTTGGTAATTCATAAACATTAACCCCTGAGCATACACTCACATTGAAAACTAATTGGTGTTGAAGATAACTTTTGTACTTTCTATCTAGGCCCACACTTTTTCAAAGGAGAAAAAAAATTTTGAATAAACAGATGTTAGACATCATTGAGCTTTCATTGAAAGTAGGTGACTCAAGCAGTTAGCAGTTATGGGCAGTTATGGCAATTACAGTTCCATTACCCTCTGGATGTTACTATTCAAGTTACAGGTATCAAAGGGTTCTTTGGATACTATGGTATGATTGCACTTGTCAAGTTCTGCATTTTTTCTTAAAACGATTTAGAATGTTTGGTGACACATTTCAAGGAAGCTACAAAGGAATTTAACAATCACAAACAATGGCCGGCTGTAAAATCAATTTGGATCTTGGATTCTCCACAAGGATAATTAAGTTTTCTTCCATAATATGTAGCCTAACATGACTAAAGGAATTTCATATAAAGGGAAATTGAATGACAAAATTACAAACATTATCTTTCCTTATATTTTTTCATTAGCATCCTACAAATATGTCCATTGAAATAACATTATTACTAAATGAGAGAGCAATTCACGTAAAATCACCATTGAAGATTGTAGTCAGCGTGCAATGTCTATTATTATGTTTCAATAATATTGGTCATCCGTCAATATATTAATTGTTTGGTTGTCATTCTTGGGTAGTTATAAGCATTGGTTGGTTGACGGTTGTGTTTCTCTTGGCAACAGTCAGGTCCTTGAAATATATTGAGTATCATCAAAGAAGGGGGTATGATGGAGTTGAATCAACTGTAATCCTTGGCTGACCATCTCTGGTCTTCTTCTCTGTAATAATTTCATGTGTGAATAAAGATTTATTTTACTTATGTATCTGGTATGCAATGTCATCTTTATTATTACTTCAGTATTTAATTTACAGGATATAGCAGTAGACAAAAATGTAGAGAATTTTGTCAAGCTTACACAGCATTATGTTAATATATTCTGTTAAGATTTAAGTGGGTAAATGTTTCGGATTTCATTTTCACATTTCGGAATTTTCTCACATGGATAACAATTATGAGAAAAGGTAGTTTATGAGGCATTGTACGCCAAAAGCTTTGTCAATCCAGAAAAAGGCTGTAGGGGTAAAAGTTTTCACGTTAGCATGCTAGCATCCTCCCTCTCTCCTAAGCTATTTAGAAAAAGGCATATCCCTCTGATGGTATTTAGTTCCACATGCATATTCTTTCTCTCCTCTTTTGTGTTGTGAAAAATCCTGTAAAAGCTAACAATTGTGGGAAAGAGGTGAATAATGAGATAGAGCTTTGAGAAATCTGGAAGCAGATTTTGGGTGTGTGTCGTGAGCAATCCCACATGCATAATGATTGTGAGAAAGAGGCGATTTATAAGCATTACTCGGACCAAAAACCTTTGCCAATTGTGGGTGAAATCGGATGATATTCAAAAACTAGTGTACTAGCATTAGCCACAAAAACACTAGTCTACCCAATGATCTGAAAACTAAAATAAAAGAACAATGCTATGAAATTAATCAAGATGCAATAGACAGAAAAACATTAAAAGCATTAAACACAAAGTGATTCCTTACTAGTGTGCTAGCATTTAAAACTAGTGTACTAGCATTAGCCACAAAAACACTAGTCTAACCAATGATCTGAAAACTAAAATAAAAGAACAATGCTATTCAATTAATCAAGATGCAATAGACACAAAAACATTAAAGCATTAAATGCAAAGTGATTCCTTACTAGTTGCGTATACAACCTCAAAGAGCGCATTTATAATAAATGCAAACGAAAAGTAGGATGGACACCTCTTCCATCAGGAAGTGCAACTCTCAAGTTATGAAGAGACGCCTCAATATTCAAATAGGGAATGTGTAAGTCCTATAGAAGAGTATGTCACCTACCACTCACGCAAAATTAACCTACCAATGCAAGCTGAACCTAGGTGTCGAATATACATAACTAATAAAATAAGATAAAACCTACACCAGCAAACTCCACCCCCCCCCCCAAAGTGCAACTTGGTGGGAAAAAAAGGGTCCCAGCAGATGTGTTACCATTTTAGGTACCCATAAACAAAAGTTTCACCACCACAGAGAGAAGTCCCTCAAAACAAGAGAGGACTAGGTAACCTCCCACACCCAAAATGGATGGGCAATACTGAATGTTGTCGGAGATCCACTTTTGCCAAACAATGTTTCTTCTCTTAGGAAGTGATATGCCCATAGGAGATCTTCCCAGTCCGTGAAGGAAAGAAATCACAAGACTAAAAACTTTGGAAACTGTTAATTGGTCCCCTTGTTAGTGACGGAAGTGTCCATATCTGATCAAGGTTCCCAGGTATAACTATAGAAGGTGACATCTCAAAAGCATGTTTAGAAGGAGATTGAATAGGTGCCAAAGAAGAAGATGACAGCCATTGAAGAACTGTCGTCAAAGAGAAAAGTCAGGCCCTGAATAGAGTCCTATGGATCCAAAAGGTTACCCTCCACAAAAACAAAAGAGATGTCTAATAAAATGTATCCCAATGCACTATGTATGAAAAACAATGACGATCTTGCTACAAAGAATAATTGGATGCCTCTAAGAGGCAACCCTGAACTTTGTAGAAGCAATAGGAGGCAGTCTGATCACGATGCATGACTTTGTAACTGTTGGCAATATGTGTTGTCATTGATTGTCACCTTGATGTCTAACAATATATGTTGTCATTAAGTCAATTAGATAAATTTGTATATGGTCATTGATGTTGTATATTCGAGAATGTTGTATATTCGAGAGCAATTGTGCCATGTTAGTTCAGATGAGATACATTTGGGAGATTGAGATATACTTGAGAGCAGGTGCGCCATGTCAGTTTGATCAAAAAGAGAGAAAATGGGCCCAGAGACTCATTAGAAGAAATATTATGAGTCACAACTTTTGGTATGTATAGATTCATTTGACTTTGTGCTTGAGTACTTGATGCAGTCACTTTGGTTATCATCTGCCTGGTTTGGGTGTTATGGGATTGAAGTTTGTGCTCAAACTCTTGACTGTGTCATTGGAGGATTTGTCTAAGTATTGAAACGGTACTTCTTTATATAAATGTGAGACAGTATTTTGCTCTGCATTTCACCGCATTGCATCCTATGGTTGTGTGGTTAAGGATTTTGGTTAAGTGTCAGGTACATTCTGTCAAATTCGCAAGTCATGACATTTTCTGCATAAAAAGTTATAAGAGTTTGAACTTCGGAGCACAATCTACCAGAATAAAGTATTTCAGCTAGCTCACTAGAATGCTCCACATTCTACCGCGATAATTGGTATGACCTTGTGGTTTTGGAAAGATGTTGAGAACAGTGTATTGGACCAATAACATGAGTTTCAGTTGTGTTGGTGCTCTGGTGCATAGTATTTATTATATTGCTATCATACAACCGGTTCGGTCTGCACGATGTTTACTAGTCTCGTGATGATGTTGTTTTGAACCAGTACTTGATGATTGATCTCTTCAGGAGATGTTGTGGAAAGGTTGTAGCTGGTCTCTAATGCCTTGTTCTTGAATCACATGATGCTTTGAGTCTCTCCCTAATATAGAAAGGTTAGCAATTGACAGGTTTGGCAGTGGTGTTAATATCTAAGTCGGTTGAGTATGTTCCTTCATTTGCGGTTGATCCTGACCTATTCCATTGGTTTTGAACGAAGAGTTATAATGTGTTAAGGTGCAATTAACTACTAGGTTGATATGCAACCTAATTTGAGATTGATTCATACACTTAGAGCTGACCTATTCTAGGTCACACACTTCATTTGTTAGATCCTATCTGAGCCAACCTAATTGATGTTTTGAGATGCTACGAAGGATATATAAGGAAGAATAAATCATTTGTGGAGGTGTGTGTGTTTTACTGAAGTCTAAAATGTGCGAAATTAATCAAGAATCAAATGATGAAGTGTGTGGATTCAGTATGATAAAAGAATAGGGCTTCAAAGAGGATTACACTATCAACATTAGTCAGATGCTTCATTTGTAGCAGTTCATACCATGTATTTCATTATAATCTAATTGTATCTTACTCTGAAGATGTGATCTTCAGTTTACAAATTCATTGTATCTTGCCCTAAGACAATGAATCTTGGTTGCAAGACCAATAGTGAGCCTCTTATAAAACTTGTTTCATATATTCTGAGCTCATCCTCACCATGGTTTTTCTCTTCTTGGGTTTTCCATATAAAAATCTAGGTGTTCTTGTGTGGTGCATGTAGTGTATTTGTTCTTTACTTTTGCACATCTGTTCACATGGTTTAAAATTCAATGAATGCTAAAATTTTAGTTTATGTTGATTCACCCCATCCCCCTTCCCTCTCAGCATCTAGGTGTGTTCAACAATAACTTGGTAGTTAGCTAACTAAACTACTCATCCAGTGATCTACTCACATCAGTGGTGTGAATATGAATGGTTGTGGAAAGGGCATCAAAACAAGGAGGATAGATAGTTGTCTCACTATAATACACATCATTGTCAAATGAAGGTTCAGATTCTCCATACGGTTGTCTTATTATGGTCTAAAAAAACAAATGGGTGCACTGTGTGCTCTATGCAATATAGAATGTCCTCAAACAGTGAGATTGATAAGACTATAAACTCTATTTGTTGTTTTAAACATGCAAGATTCTATTCAAGATCACTTGGCTCGAGAATGAATCCAAAGAGAGGGTATGGATCCTTCTTAAAGTAGAGATTCTTAAATTCCTTCTCTCTAGAACACATAGTTCTCATGATCTAGCATAACAAAAGACAAGACTATAATTTCTAAAACGAATAAAATATTGATAGTACAATTTTGGTACAAAATAAGAAGAAATAAAGAGTATCACTACAAAGTATGTGAAAAATCCACACTTTCAGAAAACAAGACCCAAAAAAGAGTCTTAATGCACAAGTTAAGGACTTCCCAAAAAGGATAAAATATTGGTAGTACGATTTTGGTACAAAATGACAAGAAATAAGGATATTGCTACAAAGTATGCGAAAAATACGCATTTTCAAAAAACAAGACCCAAAAAAAGAGTCTTAATTCACAAGTTAAGGACTTTCCGAAACAGATAAAATATTGATAATACAATTTTGGTATAAAATGAGAAGAGATGAAGGGTATCATTAAAAAGTATGCAAAAAATATGCACTTCAAAAAGCAAGACCAAAAAAAGTATTCATTAAAAAGTATGCAAAAAATATGCACTTTCGAAAAGCAAGACCCAACATAGTATTCATCAAAAAGTATCCAAAAAATATGCACTTTCAAAAAGCAAGACCCAAAAAAGTAGTCGTAATGTACAGGTTAAGGACCTTCAAAGCTCTTAATATAAGAACTACACAACAAGGTCTCTAGAAAACTACATTTTCCTTAAAAATAGGGCGACTACATAGCCATCGAAAAACTAGCCCATTCAAAAATATTGTCAAAAACTAATAATGTATGGTGTACAAACAACCTCCAGAAGTCAACTAGCAAAAGTGAAACCCCCAACAAAGAGGGTTCCAATCTACATAAGGAGGGAAGGTGATGTGGTGCCTCTTGAAGCAACCACATGGCAAGTAGAATGTGTGGCAACCTAGTCAATAAGTAGGTCCTAGTGTGCAACGTCCATACTACATGTAGGACAAGTGTGCCACGTGGCACAAAAAAATCAATCAAAGCCCTCAAAAACAAGTGACCGACACAAGCATACCTTGCTAGCAAGTACGAGGTGGCATAATATTCAACGCCACATGGACTAGTCAACTATCTAATCATAGCAATGGCAAGTACCTTATAACATCAAGGCCATGAACACATTGACCACATGGCCTTTAGGCAAATTGGAACTGTGTTATTAATCTAAAATAGACAATATATTCCAAGTACATTGAACGCAAGCAATACCAAGGTTGTTGATGGTGGGCATAAGAAATACCATTGTTAGCATGCCAATAAAAGTTTAACGTTGATGATTGGAGAACACTAGTCACTAGTCAAACAAACACATTGTCAGGATGGGACTTCATAGTGCCACTGAGAATATGTCAACCAAAGGTAAGCAACCCATCAACAATTGAGTGCAATTACTAACTATAATAGAATGTCCCAAATGTTGTAACCGTAGGGTAATTGGCCATTGATGTGAGATTTGAGTCTCCAACAAGAGTGGAGGGGCATAATAGCAAAAGGCATCATTGGGAACTCCAGCTACCAAGAAAGAGAATCTAAATAATAGATAGTGGAGTATGATTAACAAAAGTTGTAAGATGTTTTTCCAAAAGCATTTCAATTATTTACAATGGATTGTGGAGACAATCTCCTAAAGAAAATCAAGCCAACTTCGAGAGTAACCCCAACATTTCTATGTGAGCATGCGATGTATTCAGGGATGCAACACAAGTCCAATCAGCCTTGTACCTTAAGAAGGTACAACAAGCTTAGTCGAGCATAATATGCCAAAGACATTGAGAAACTTGGTTTTTGAAAAGAATGTCAACCCTTGTACATCACAATTTTATGTTCAAACCTTAGAAAATGCAAACAATATGCGCTTGAACAAATAGAATTGAATAGTCATGTTTAAACTTGCATGTAGAAAAGAAAACTTGACCAAAGGCCTCAAACAAAATGTTCCAAAATCTATGCAACCTGCAAAAACCAATGCAAATTAAACACACCAAACTAGAGTTAGCCAACTTCTCGATATCCATTTTGGGTGAAACAAAAAACCTTACTCATCTATTCCAAGCCTTCCAAACACAATCATGTGATCAAAATTACATCATTCACCAAAAATCAATTCAACTCTTGAACACTTAAAAGAGCTCTTGAAAACAAGAAAAATAGACTAAATTGTATGCCATGGTTAGCCACAAAAACACTATTACAAACACTGGACCAAAATCCGAAATAAGAGAATAATATTATCCCATCAATCAGATGCAAATGTATCCAACATATGACTAAATGCAAGTGAGAAAGTACATTCATATCTACGTGAGAGAAGAGGAGGTAGCAAATACATCAAAGAGGACATATAACTTCAAAAAATTAAAACAAGGAAAAAGTAACTTCTATAGAAGCTGCCAACTAAACCCTATCACTCACTCCAACACAAGCTTAAGCAAGCTAAGCCTAGATGTAATAAAACACGTTATAAACTAATAAAATATACAACAACAAAAAAGTCCATGGTTGATGTGTTGGCATCCTCCCATTTACAATCTATTAAAGTGGCATTTATCTCTAACTAATTACAAAGGACTTTCATGAGATTTAAATCAAGTTGCCCAGCAACTGGGAAATTAGATAATCACATAGTTTTGGGAATTCTAAGAACAGTGACAGACACTTATTTTAGTCAAGTTCAGTTGATCTAAACAGATTTATTATAGTCTATGCAAGTCCGCATGATCAACCAGGCTTCTATTCTCCTGAATATGACATCAAATATGGTTTTAGCCCACAGTGCAACATGCTCAGAGTCAAGGGACTGAAGGCTTATGAGTTATCTTTGAATATTTGTGGCATTAGAATGAATATGATCTCTCTTCTACCCATTAAAGTCCAATTTTTGTATAAACTCTCCAAACGATTTCCAAGAGCCTAAGTTGCAGTAGATTCCATCTCAGATCAGTACATATTTGCTTTCAAGTGCAAAATTAAAAAAAATGCTTGTCGTAGATTAAAGTCAAAACTCATTCTTAATTGAGGAGCATTAAAGTCAAAACTCATTCTTAATTGATGAGCATTAAAGTCAAAACTCATTCTTAATTGATGAGCATTGGCAAATGGTCTTTGTCAAAATGAGAAGCTTAATATAAATTATAATATCCGTGGAACCAATTGTTACATAGATAAAACTGTCTTACTTTGCATTCAGTTGCAAAAAAATTGCCCTACAATTGTTCTTTCTTACAGGCCACATCTTTTTCAATATTTAATTCTAGCAACATTATTGTAAAATGACCCATAAATATAAAATGACAGAATTCCAAAAAAAATTTAATTAAATTATTATATATTTTATCCATTGCAATTCCATTAATAAGTTAACCTTGGGGAAGTTCTTAATGGTTTACATATGTAAATTGCCCATCTTTATCAATTTTATTTATAAAGACAGCCTCAATTACTGTTAAGAGTTTTAAATTAATATAGGTTAGTTTCATAGTTAGATTAATAAATAATTAGTTGTTAGCTTCTTGGCAGTTATTCCCGTGAATAAGTTAGTTTTATATGGGAATCAATGGCTTTATAAGCCAATCTGCAGTAATGTAACATCCATCTTGAATGAAGTCATTGAATATCAAGTTTTGTTTCCAATTCCTTCTGCGTTTACATATGGTACTAGAGCAGGTGTAATGCTCAGCGATGGAGTAGTTTGCAGTTGGATGTAAAGACTTGGCAATCCTTCTACTTTCACCACTGGACTGGAAAAATGATAGTGCGATAGGGGTTGCAAATCTTTTGACACCTTCAAGCTGCACAGACTTTTTGTTCATACTCAGTAGACATTGGTTGTATCATTTATTGCTGGCGCTAACAATATTCGTGGGATTATAGAAATGACAGGATAGACTTTCACGTTCTTAACACTTCCCAACATTGGGGTGCAATATTTCTTATGTTGTGTTTTTCAATGGACTATATGCGTTGTTGCTGAAAGTTCCAATTTGCCAGTAGTAACTATATCCACGGAGTCTCAGCATTGTATCACACGGTGTTGTTGACTCTTCCAGGCCTGTCATTCTTCGAATCTTCTCTTGTTGGAACTGCTCTATTTGACAGCTGAATAGACATAGGAACTCTGAATATGTTACAAATGGTTGTTGCGTTGGAAGTCTATCAACATCAGACCCTGTATTGGATGGTGCTCAAATTAAGTATCACAAACAAAGTTGTAGTACAAAATGAAAGCAGCAGAGGCGCTGGTTCATTTGGTAAAGGGACAGTGGGATGCTTCTCACAATGCCTTCCATGCGCTCAGAGTTCGTAAGCTTGCCCTTTCACTCGCTGCTGAAGAACAGTTGCCCTCAGAAAGCATGAAAACAGTCAAGCTAACAGTCTTGTTACATGATATTGACAATCACAAGTATACAAGGAAAGGTGTTGAGAGCAAGGTGGTTGAATGTTTTATGGAGAGACACAGGGTGGATTTTTGCAAAAGGGAGAGAATAATGGCCATAAAAAATAGAATGGGGTTTAAAGATAAATTGGTAGGAGTGCAAAATGATGAGCTTCCACCAGAGTTTGGAGTTGTGCAGGATGTTGATCAGTTTGGAGTTGTGTGGGATGCTGATCGGTTTGATGCTATCGGAGCAATTGGAATTGCTTGATGTTTCACTTTTGGTGGAAGTAAGAATCGGATGCTACATGATCCAAAGGTTAAGGCACAGATAAGTTTGTCAAAGGAAGAGTACACAAAGAAAGATGGTCAACAAACAACCTTGAATCACTTCCATGAGAAGCTTCTTAAACTAAGGCTGGTGGAAAAAGGTCCTAAAGGAGGCACACATTTATGCAGAATTTTCTAACAGAAGTTTATCAAGAATGGGAAGGCAAATTGTGATTCACATATTCCATTTACCGAAGGTTGGAGGCAACAAAGGCAAGAGGTTTTTTTATCATTCTGAACTAGCTTCTTCTTAGGGATGTTTGATTGTATGAGAAGCAACCTATTTGGATGCAGTTGGATTCACACTTAGTTAGTGATTGGAGGAACACTTGAGGACACATTAGGCACACTCAAAGGAGATGTGGACTTTCGGAGGAAAGATGTCTCGTGTGCAGATGTGTGATTGGTGATTTGTGTAGTAGAGGAGGGATTGTCTCCACAGCACTTGAGGAGGCATTAGACACACTTGTAGTAGATGTCGACTTTCAAAAGAAAGGCATCCCATGTGCAGCACTAGAGGAGGCATTAGGCACACTCAGAGGAGATGTGGAATTTCAGAGGAAATGTGCCTCGTTGTGCATGGGGGGTGGGAACATTTTTATGTTCTCTCGTGTTGTGCAAATGGTTGGAGATTCTACAGTCAAGAGAACCACTGATGCAGTTAGTTTGGTGTTTCCTGAGTGAGCAAGGAGAATTGGTGAAGGCGCTCCATCAAAGTCTCCAAAAGGGTTGGGTTCAAAACCCTTGCAATGTTCCACTCTTGTTCGGATTAGGTTAGTTTCATAGTTAGATTAATAAATAATTAGTTGTTAGCTTCTTGGGAGCTATTCCATGAATAAGTTAGTTAGTTAGTTTGACATGGGAATAAATGACTTTATAAGCCAGTCTACAGTAATGTAACATCAATCTGAATGAATTCATTGAATATCAAGTTTTGTTTCCAATTTTCCTTCTGCGTTTACAATTACTTCAATTAAGGGAATTCTTCTTTCAAGATGTTGAGCATAGTTTTATAAATGCAGTGTTTCTGCAGTGCACCATAATGCAATATCATTTTTTTGCAATGGATCTATCACTCCGGAGCTTGAATGGCAGATCTACTTAGCACTTATTACCTCTAACCTGCATAATTTTGAGACTCGGACTTGGTGAATAGTGTTTTTTTATACTTTTTATTACTTCTCTATTTTTCTTTGTTTCGTTTAGCAGACTGGACGAGTACGCATTGAGACTCTTGTGAATTGGTGATTACTGCCAGAATCAATACCATGCACCTGGGCGATGATCAATGAGGTTAAGCAATGAGATTAAAACTAGTAAATGGAAACATAGGAGCTTTCAAGCAGGTCACCCATCGCATCATTATTCCAACTCAAACACAGTAAACCATAAGAGTTTCCTTGCCATCAAGCCAAGCTAACTTAACTTACTATCCTTTTGAGAAACCTTGAGAAATTAAAAATTCAATAATAAAATTCAAGCGACATTTCTTACTTCCCAAACGCGTAATGTTAAGATTTCGATCAGATGTACAGCTAAGGTAAGAGTGGGTGCGAGACACAATACCTTTGAAACAATTTTAAAGTCAAAGGCGGAAGCATGCGAGGGAAGCAGCCTGGACAAAACGCCTCGGGCCGCAGCTTCTTGTACCGAAGCAGAAACCCTTTCTTCGTCTAGTTTTCTCATCAGCCTTTCTAACGCATGAGGCATTTCACTTCGCACAAAGCTCATTAAAAACATTATACAGACAAGAAGTCGCACAGTTGCCATGGCTGAAACCATGGAAAATTAAGTCCACAGAAAAATGAACGGGTATTTTTCCAATTTCAAAACAATGATCAGGCAAGTGCAGTTCAGAGACAATTAGAGTCGATGCATTGCGAAAAATTGCAGCAAATTATTTGCCATAAACCCTATGAACTGGTTGATCCGACTTGCCGTTCTGTCTGAGGTGAATTGATTTTGATACATTTTATCTTGAGTAGGTGATGGGGAAATTTTCTAGCATAGAGGTCGCACGACACATTTTGACTCGCCGGTATTTGTATATACTTTTTAATTGCTTTCTGGTTTCTTAAGCAGTATTTTATTTTAATATTGATCAAAGATTTCGTCTCGTTTGAGGTTGAAACGTCGCTTCCCGCCGAGACACGAGATGATGAGAGCAGCAGGGCCAGGCGCTTTGATGAATTATTTTATTTTATATAAGTAATGTTTTATTATGGATTAAAAGTGTAATCTCAAATATTAATATCAAAAATTTATTATTTTTATTATTAACTAGATTATATAAATGTAATGTTTCTTGATAAATATCCAATATTTTTAAGGTTTT
Organism: Thuja plicata; assembly: GCA_018584345.1. NCBI lineage: Eukaryota > Viridiplantae > Streptophyta > Pinopsida > Cupressales > Cupressaceae > Thuja > Thuja plicata. The sequence continues at coordinate 595,766 of MU225649.1, read as the reverse complement.
TTTTTAGTATTTTCATAATTTTAAATTTATATTTTTTATAAACTCTTTATTTTAATGTAAATATTTGATAAATTATATTTTTTCATATAAGCAATGGATATGTAATTTTAATATTTTATTATGTTGAGAGGCTTCCTATAGTGGAAACAAATTCGGTTGTAAAAATTTAGCTTTTTAAAAAAAAATTGCATTCATTTTACCATCTTAAAAAAGAAATAATTATTACAATCATTTATAATATATGGAATTCAAACAATCAATCAATTACAATAGCATATTAAATTCAAAATGTATGGAATTCAAAAAGTCCTACCATCTCATGTGGTGGAAGGCCAACAGTTTTGTAACTACAACTCATCTGATTCGTCTTCACCGTAGCTCTCTTTAAATGAAACTATTGCATTCGCTTCTCTCTATTCCCGAATTGAATTGATTTGTTTACAATGAGACCATTTTCTCCAAATGAATTGTTTGCAAGATATTTGATGGTAGTGGATCCAAAGATTTTCTCCTATTACTAAGCATTTTCTCCAACGATGTCAAGTGGTGGCAATGTGTTGCTACAACAACACGTTTGGTATGCTTTGTATTCTTCTTGCTAGGTAGAACTTGGGGATTGACATTAGCTAAGTGATTAAAAGACTGGTGTCTTATTTTACCTTTTGCAGCAATTGATAGATTCCTAAATGATTAACATAGGGTTTTCCTTGCCAGATAGTCCCTACAAAATGAATTATTACTAGATTAGTGTTTCTTTTAAACGGTGGAGATAAATTGAGAATGGCGACAAGAATAATCTATGCAGCTCAATGAGCACAAGTAAGCGTCAAAATTTCTATATATTATGGTGCAACATTTATTAGTTTATAATCCATCAATCAGAACTTTAAAAGGGGCCAAGCTACTTGGAGGCTTGTGAAATACATATTTTGCCTTCCTTATCATGTTCGGCAGTATCAATATTTGTGAATTGAAAATCAAATGCATTGAAATATATTGATAAAATGTTTTACTGATTCACAACATCACCTAGATCTTGTAAGGGTTTTGTGCTTAATATAGTGGAGAGTTTGAGACTTCGGAGTAGAAATTTATGGTTAAATTTATTTAACTAAACTAAAATTTGACACATCCATCTTTGTTTTTAGACTAATGTAATGATGGGTTACAGGTCCTTAGGAATTAGATTTGTGGTATGTTCGTTGCTAATGCTAAAAAGTAATAGATAATAAATTAATAACCACTATAAACATAGAGCTATAATGAAAAGTGAAGTGATGGAAGTGTATAAAATTGTTTTGTGACACTGCAAGTTGGAACCCATATTCATTCATAAATGGGATAGCAATAGAAACAATAAACAAGGCCATGCCTCATAGGGAATGCATCTAAGATGTCTGGTGCATGGACTGTTGTAGTCTACAGTAGTGTTGTAACTCAGAGTTGGTCAAATTATTTATACCATCCACAAGTAAAGTATTATAACTTTTTACAGATAAATTCATTATTTGTATTAGACATTTGAATAATGAAAATAAGAAATGATTAAAGTGAACAAATATCATTAGTCGAACAAATTCCAGTTGATTAATTCTAGTTTTGGATGAATGTTAATGACTTTATTGAACATACTATGAACTTGAATATTCTTTAGTTTAAGTTGTTTTCTATTGAATATGATCCAAACTATGTCATGTTAATTTGTGATCTCTGTATCATTACCTATTGTATGATTTGTAATATCTAGACTTGTTTGAACTTTGACATCCCTTTGTTGTTGAAATTCTTAAAAATGTAATTCAATTTCTACTGGGCTATGGTCCTATTGCATGGATAAAAATGTTAGTGCAGTTATTATATAGCAAGATGGTAACAAAGCCTACAATAGGTCAGTGGTCCCCCATGCTAACAGCCCATTTTGCAGGAATTGTTAACGATACCTCATTCAGAATTTATAATGAAATTAAATTATGTTAAACATATCAAAATATCCATCAATAACATTTAGAATTCTGGATTGGTATGGACACAACAAATTTAGGAGCATAGAAAGAAAGAGAACATAGAGGCATTTGGGATCATTGTAGGCCTCTCCAAATAGATAAATAACTCGATTCAACTCCTCTACTCATAGATTGGTAATCCTAATTGAGCAGTTATCTTTCCTATTGCAAGGTTCATTTAATATGTCAACCTAGGGTCGTGAACTTGAAATGTTTATGCACAATATATGCACTAAGTCTCCATTGAGGCCATGCTAACTATGTTGGAAAGAGGAAAAATACAGTAAAATAGATGCTTGAAAATAAAATTACTTGGATACCAACCAATTAAGCATGAATAGCAGTGAAAATGAATTACAAAAACTAAGTTAAGATCTATCAGGTAGAAAACTACTATGCCTACTTTGGCTACAGGAATAGACACAAGAATTGTTTCCTAGTGGTTGCAGGAATAGACAAGCGACTGAACAACAACTATAACAACTAGAAATAAATAGCAAAGTGTAAAGGATCACTTACCAAGTGGGCCCCCTTTGGTGAGTGGATCCATGTTCTTCAACGCACTATAAACTCAGAATAACCATTGTTTTATACATATAATAGAAATTGATTGTACATAATACTGAAAACTATATTGCTAAAAATAGTTATATAATATATTATTCTCTGATCTCCTAGATCATCTCCGAAGAGGCTTCAATAGCTTATTTACACTAAAACTTCAACTAATCGACTAACTAACTAACTGACCACCCCCAACAAAATAGATGGGTGTAGTTATTACATTGAAAGCACAAAGGAGAAATTATCTCAACAAGAAAGAAACAGTCTCCTTCTTATCCATGGGAGAGAATATAGGACAACTACTTCCTAGATTTTCTCTGCATTAAAACATTAATGACTTCTTTGACTGGAAAGTGGGCTAATCAGTTAAGCCATTAATGAGTCTTTAACACTATCCTCTTTACTGCTCTTGGATGTATGACTTGTTCCAAGAACCAATAAAAATACATCAAGTGTTAGCTTGACCATTCTTCCATGTTCAATTATTTCTGTAGCGAAAGGTTAGGAGCACAAGAAAATGGAGATACATCCATTCCACATTACATACGTTTATTAAACTTTAGATTTCATTGATATGGATATATCACATGGCTGCAAGAAAAACATACTACTTGGTTGTAGGAAATCCATTATGCTGAACAATTATTAAAAAAGGAATAATATAAAGATAACCATGGTTAAATTATCAATTATTTCATTCCAAAAGTATTTAAGTCCACATGTTATATGTTCATCAAATATTATTTTAAAAGACATAAAACTATTCAAACCAAAGTCTTTAAACACCATAAACCCTATAACAGTTCCAAGCAAAACAAGATAAACTAGGACAAAACAGGTTGTTATTTCAGCCCATCATTCCCGCAAACCTTACTTCTTGTTGGTCCTCCAGCAATGGAGAAATTCTTGATCCTTGTATTCATTCTAAAGTCACTAGTTGATACCTATCATGCTCCACCTTTGGCCAAATTCTAGTAGTATCCTTTGTTTTTCTCCTACTTTCTCCATCTGGACCTTTTAGACTCCATATCATATGTATTTCCATTATTTGTCATGTTGATAAGTGGCTAAAGAAGTAGTGGGAGCTGGAATGTAAGTAGAAGCCAATGTTCTTGCTTTGTGCGGGCCAGTTGTATATACCTGGGTGCTCCGTAGGTTGCTACTAGGTAGTCATGTGGTGAATGAGGCTCGACACGCTGGAGACCCTCTAAAAGGTTGTTCCATCGCTAAATAATGGGTCTAATTACTGATTTCCCTTCATGCCTAGCCATCTTCTCATACTCCATGAGTGTCTCTTCTCTTAAGGATTGAATTCTTTCCCTATGGGAATCTTTTGTAAATAACCACAACCAATCCTAATACAATACCCTACCCTCCTTGCATTCAACCCTTAATTGTAAGGGACCATCTATTTCCTCTTGTCTACGTGGTCGAGTCTGCATTTCCCTACTGATCTCATTTTGAATCCAAGATATGAATGCGCATAGATGGATATCTCCAATATATGCAAGTGGATTCCAAGTAGTATTATGAGGAACAACAAAATTATGCAAATATAACTCACATAGAAAGTTCTTTATGGCTGCAGGAGAGGAATTGTATACATCATAGAATTACTCAATTGTTTCTAGAAAAGGATTTAACCCTCTGACAACAATCATCAACCTGAAATTCAAATATTGTTCTTTTAAATAGAGGGCATAAACTCTGGGTGGTGATATGCATTGTATAAGTTGGGGAATAATTGTTATGATTGTAGTGATACTATCCTTCAGCTTATTAATGTCATCATCTTTAGTCTAAATTTCAATCATTTGATTATTAATTACCCTATGTAGGTTAGCTTTCTCCAACTCCCATAGACTTTGCTTCAATAACATTTCTCTATACAAGCTTAATCCTGCAGCAAGTAGAGTATAAATGTCAGGAGGGGTATCTGGTTCTTCCTCTTCTTCTTGTGGGTCCTCCATGGCTATGTTTATCGGATCCCATGTCCAAACTGCGATAGCAATCTTAGTCATTTGTTGTTCTGTAATAGCCAAATTATTAAGCCCTTCCAAATCTTGGTCTCGTTGTATATGATCCTCTTCCATAAAAATATTTGGCTCTTCTTGTGGAAAATCTTCCCCTATTGTCTCTTCTAGTATGTCATCCTCTCCTTGATAGGTTTTTACAATCATCACCCTTTTCCATGGACTCAGAGGATTCAACATTAATAGAAACACTACCATTTTATGTCTGATTTATCTTCTAAGGTTTCTCTTTCAACCTATGGCTTCTTCTAGTAGGAGTCTCCTTACTAACCTCAGGAGACTTTACTTTGCTATATTCTCTTGGAGTTTTCTTTATATTTGCAGTCGCTATAGGAGGGTCTTTTGTAAGAGTCATTTTTCTCTTAGAACTAGGAGAGGTCTTTACAATATATTGTTTTTCTACTCTTTCCTCTTCTAGTTTGACCTCCTCCTCCCTACTCTTATTTTTCCTTGTTACAGACTTGGTCCTCACAGAACTTTGTGAAGAGATCTCAACATTAGGCCTTGGTGGGGTATGTTCTATATTAATGGAGGAATTTTGTGATGTACGAGGTTCAACGACAAGAGGTGCTTCAAGTTGCACTCCTGAGGATGAGGGTTCTTCCCTAACTTTAAAAGTTTCCTCAGGTGTACGAACCCTATGGGTTAATGGTTGTCAGCTAGGACCTACATTCCTTAATTTGAACCTCCTAATAGTTAAAAACTCTTTCCAAGAAATATTGGAGGCTTCATTCAATGACCTTTGTGTTATAATTCAAAGAATTCATAAGCCAAGATCACCTGCAGCAAAACACCTATCACAAAGGCAAAGAATGGAGATAAAAATCACATAGATTTTAAAGATGAAAATATTCATTCAGAGAGAGAAATGAGGGAATTACAAAAGAATTAATAATTACAAAGTGATAAATCCTAATAAAGGAGATCAAAACCCTAAGAAGGGTGGAGAAACCTAGGTTGCATGAATAATTAATAAAAAAATTAATTATTGCATGCCTAAAGTTTAGCTTAAGTGAACTAGAGATAAAAAGGTGACTTAATAATTAAATCAATATTGATTTAATTAATAATTTAAAAGGTAACTTAATAATTAAATCAATAATGATTTAATTAATAAGTGAAAATACTTTTTTACTCTAACACCCCCGCCCCCCTTATGATAAACTTAGGGAGAAGCTAAAAACCTAGAAACAACTACTGAAAGCAGGAAATGGGTCTCGGAAACAAGGCATGATCAAGTACCCAAGTACAAAAAATCTTTGTAAAGAGGAGAAAAGGAAAAAACCTAGTGGGAAAAACCCCTCTCTGAAAAGAGATGAAGCCTAGTGAAGGAATAAAGAAGCCTCCAAACTAGGGAAAGTCCCAGAAAATAGGAACAAAGATTAGGTAGAGAAGATTGTAATCTGCATGAGTGCCCTAAAATGACACTGCTCAATTCAGGATGGAAAACAAGGCAAACATCGAAACTCAAAGATATAGATGGAAAAAACACCAAAGTTAGAAGAGCTGGTCAAAAGAAGAATACGCAGAACACATCTGAAGCATGAAGCTACAAACACTGTCAAAGAACTATTGTAATCTGTATGAGTGCCCTTAAATGACACTACTTGAATCATGACGGAAATCATGGAAAACATCAAAACTCAAAGATATAGATGGAAAAAAACATCAAGTATGAAGCCTCCAAAATAGGAATGAAAGAAGAGTGTCCATATGGTAAATGATCCATCTCACCAAAATGCATAGGTACCAGCCACTGCATCCGCCTAGTATATAGGAACAAATACTGAATACATTGAATAACTTCATCGAACCAAGGAAGGATATAGAACCAACACAAAATACCCCCCCATAATGCTGATCAAGGAGAGGTATGACAGATAAACTGAGTCATACTGCCAGGAAACACTGCATGATGAAGAACGTACAAGCACAAATAAAGTATGATGTCGAGGATGATCAGTCGTTTGACACATATGAGGTTAATGTCATGGAAGGAACACTCACTTGAAAAAGGTACAACAATCCCCCCATGGCACTTTATAATATAGCGTGAGTACAATCAGGCACAAAATGTGTGGGATCCCAAGCATGCATGATGGTACTTTATCTCAGTGTGTTTGCAAAAAAGAAATGCTACATAAAAAGATGTATAAAATATCCAAGAATGACTGGAAGTTATAGAAACATATGTAACAGCTAACAAGGAGTAATACCATGCACAAAAAATGATCCTAGGACCTGAAACATCCAAGATATCCACCAGAATGCCAAAAATAAAAAACTAAATAAAATATACCCAGAGCAAATTCTGATAGTGAGACTCATACAAGAAGGAGAACAAAACCAGCTTTCTGACGCCATGCAGAAGTCAAAAAATGGAGTCTAGAGGAGCAAGATATGGCGACCAGAGTGCAAAATGGAACCCTAAATTTGACTAGAAAAAAACCCTACAAGACTAGAAAATTAGAAAACCAAACCTAGAAAATCAAGTCAGGCTCAGAACCAGCTTTCTGACGATATCTCATTTGGTGAGAAACGCCTCTGTTTTCTCAAGTTATAAGCAAAAAATGATAGGAGGTCAAAACTAGAGGAGGTACCAAAAAAAATGATTTGAATTTTTTTTTGTCCACCGCCTCGAAAATCATGCACCTTTTTTTCCATCACCTCAATTTTTGTGCCCACAAAATGGGTACAGGCAAATTTTTTTCCCTCGGATGACAATTTTGTCCTAATTGGGCATGCCTTATATAGAAATAGGGGTTTTGGGGTATTTTGAGCACATCCATGAGGTCGATTTGTGCCCAAAGTGCTCCAAATAAAAAATCCCCTCCTTATCCACACATACAGATCTGAAAAATTAAAAACCTCAGCGCTCCATAAAATCTTCAAAAAACCTAAGAACGAACTGCTCCAACAAGGCTCTGATATCATGTTAGAATTCAAAGAATTCAGAAGCCAAGATCACTCGCAGCAAAATACCTGCCACAAAGGCAAATAATGGAGACAAAACTCACATAGATCTTAAAGATGAAAATATTCATTCAGAGAGAGAAATGAGGGAATTACCAAAGAATTAATAATTACAAAGTGATCAATCCTAATAAAGAAGATCAAACCCCTAAGAAGGGTGGAGAAACCTAGGTTGCATGAATAATTAATAAAGAATTAATTATTGCATGCCTAAAGTTTAGCTTAAGTGAACTAGAGATTAAAAAAAATGTGACCTAAAATTTCAATAATGATTTAATTAATAAGTGAAAAGGTGCCTTAATAATTAAATCAACAATGATTTAATTAATAAGTGAAAATACCTTTTTACTCTAACACTTTCTACCAAAACCTTGATCAAACAGTGGTGTGATACAAAGTTAAGTTTACCTTTTTGAACTTCAGTGGCATTGTGTAGGAGTAGATTGTATAAAACATTGGGAACATTCATCCTTCGACCTTGGCGGATATGATAGAACAACTTAAAGTGAAGAGAATGAAGACATGACCACCTGCCTTTACAAGTCAGATATCTCATTATATATGCATATATCTGTACATTAAGGTGGCAGTGACAATATTTTTGTGCCCTGGTTATCCAAAGGAAATCCAAAGATCATGTAGCATTCCTCACTTGTGAATTGAATTCCTCCTTCAATCTTTTCCTTGAGCTAGTCTTTTAAAATTTGATGTTTTCCCTCTTCCTTGCATGACTTGTGAAAGGTCCCCTTTCATCCTCATTTAATCATCGTCATTCCTTGAAAAAAATATAAATTTATTTGTAAGATAATCATCATTAAAATATGCATTCTCAAGAACTGAAAGGATTCACATCAAAATATTGCAAACAATTTGTAAGTTTTAACTTCAAGAACCTAAAATTGCTCACATTATTGATATTACCTCATATATGTTTGTTTTCTTGCAACAATCAAACTTATCACCTTCAAATTATCTTGAACTCACACCTAACTATTATAAATTCACACTTAGATATATGATTTTTGCACTTTTTAGCTTCAAATTTATCATCTTGTTGGTCAGATTTGAGTGTTTAATACATATTGGAAGTTTGCACTAATTATGATTGAATTTGCTTCTAATTTTCCTTAACTTATCCTTAGTGGGGATAAATTTGCTTAAGGTTTGCCTCAAATTTGCGCCCTATATTGCAAATCCATACCTTCTTCTAGGAAAATTTCACTCCTCTACCACTGTCCTTGAATAATTTCACACTTCAATGATTAAACTTTTCACCCTCAAGTCTGGATTTTAATTTTGTTTGGCTTGATCTACTCTTGCTCTCACTTATCCAAATCTGAATTGCATTCGATCTATATTTAAATTGTGATTCGGGTGTCTTATTTTACATCTTTCAAGATGAAGGTCACACCCCTTGGTATAAAATGATGACTTAGAATTCCTCATTTTTTTCCTTTAAAGTTTGAATTTGTCCCTTTTATGGAGGCAAACTAATCTAGTATTAAATGTGTGTGCAAATCCTTACTTGTAAGGATTTTCCTCCCCATGGCTAAGCATAGATTTATTATTTGTGATGTTTTTCCTCAACTATTTTGGTAGAATTCCATCTTTGTGAGGATTTTCCACTTATGGTTGAGCGTATTTGAGAGGTTTCTAAGGACATTTCACTTGTCGGGTGGGATCTTGACATGGATAAGGACAAATCGAGGTGCAAATTCCAAGAGTATAAGGATTTTCCTTCTAAGCATGAGCAGATTTTCCATACGAGTGAGGATTTTGCATCAAGTTGAGCGAATTCCTCAGCTTTGCAAGGATTTATGTATCTCAAGATTGAAATTTTTTTTTTTTTTTGAGGATTTTAATTTTATCTTTTGGAATTCTCATTTTTACTCGGGATCTTTTACTTATCTCACTAGATTTATCCATCTCAAACTCAAAATTGTTAATCCTCATTAAGTATTTTCACTTTAATTTTATCATGCCTTGCAAAATTTTGGACTTTGAGTTTTAATTTCTCAAGGGAAAAGTGAGCATAAATTCCTTATATCTAAGGATTTTCCACTTGAAGTAGGTAGAAATTCTATATCGCTAAGGATTTTTCTCCTTGCCAATGAAATCCTCTTTGGGTGAAAATTCCATGTTGCAAAGGATTTTCCACTATCACTTTTTGAAATCCCTACCTTTATTAAGGGTTTTCCCTTTTAATTCCTATCTTGAGACAAGCATTTTTTGAAAAACTTGATTTGATTTAAGGGATCTCAAACAAACCTTCTTTTGACAAGGATTTTTTAAACGAATCTTGACCTAGATAAGGATTATTTCATGTTGCCTTGTAATTTCCTTCTCTCTTGAGGATTTTTGTTGTTATGTTGGAATTCATATTTTTTTAAGTATTCTCACTTTTTCATTTCTAGAATTCCTTATTCTCGTAAGGATTTTCATTTCCAAACTTGAAATTTCACAAGAGATTTCTTATGGAATTTCCTTTAACTTCTCACTTTATCACTTTGGATACTAATCCTTGATCCTCACAAGAATTTATTTCACACTTTCCTCTCTTTTCCCATACCTCTTTGTTCTAAAGCCTAATCACAGTTCATCATAGATAAGAGATATCTCTTAATGCTCAACATTGTCCTTTTGACTTTGATTAACTCTTTTGAACCTATCAATTACTTCTTTATGATTGTGATGGATTATATTCCCAAAAATTTTCATCTTCATGAGCACTCATCATCATCCTCATTCAAGACTTCAAAATTTTTGCTAGACTAAAAACAACCTAAGAAAACCACCAAACTAGCCGACCAAAAGAGGGGATCCCATTTGCAATGGGGTGATGTGTGAAAATGTCACAACAAGTAGGATATAAAATCATTAAGGGCTATGACCATTCTTTTCAGTGGTTCAATTTTACTCATCTACATTTTGGTGAATACAATGTGAATTTACCTCCTTATTTGAAACCTTGTTTCAAACCTTTTCAAGTTCAATGCTTATTCATTTTTTCACCTCTTGTTCCTTATCATGGTTATATAGGATTTGTAAAGTTTTTCTATGAGTCTCATAACCCAAACAACCTCCAAAATCATAGTAAGGAGGAGTATAAGACCCAACATTCCTATTGATCAATATAGTCGCATAAGACTTAGTCCTGTGTTTTATAGGAATGTGTATCTTTTGGCTGTCATTCCTTTCCTATTGGGTTTAGGATCTTGTCTACATAAAATTTATGACCCAATTATTAAAATAACTCACTAAAGTATACCCCTCTTGGGTCTCCTCCTATGGACCATGATTATGCTCTTACCATTCAATTTAATAAGATTCAACTCTTGGAGGAGAACTTGAGGAACTTCAAGCAATTCCTTAATCATTAAATTATCCTTCCCTAGGTTGGATCCATCATTATTAATATAGGATAAATACTTATATCAGATCAAAAGGGTCTGTATTTGTTTCATACCTTTACTAATATTATAGAGACACATATACCCAACTTCCTACCCAGACCCTAGGAGTCATAGTCTCACATCACTAGTACATAATTGGGTGTGGAAATTCCTAGGATATCATTTCATATGGTGGATATGAGTTTTATAATTAATCATCTAGAAGGTAATTTAGGAAAAGATCATGTTGGATCTACTCTCAATATTTCTCAAACTCCCTAGGGGTATAACAACATACCGCCACCCAACTATGATATAGCCACTTTCACCACTCAAGTTGTTGCAACTAGTGTAGCTGCAACTATTCCTAGTGCTACCACTACTCCTACCATTGTTGGAATTTGTGGTTCACATCCACATATATTCCCCTCTAGTTGGTATTTTAGTTATAAACACCATATTATAGAATATATGATAGAATCCAGTTGTCATGCCCAAAATTTCGCGTCCAAAAACGCAACAACTTTTTTTTTTGAAAGGTGAAATTAAAATAAAGAGGGTCTAAGGAGAATCATGACTAAGTGTCAACCTCCCTTAACCCTAGTCAACTACGGAAGTCAAGATTGCACAAGGTGACATTTAAACGTTATGTTTGACTAGAAATAAATTAAGCATAACGCTCAAAGACTAAACAAGGTGAGGTTAAAAGGATTCGCATGTCATCCACTAATTTATTAAAAGAGTTTGATGATGTGGAGAAAGAGAGAGAGACTCCCTATCCTCCGTCTCCAGGGTCGCTCGGAAGACCTGGTATGTTAAAAGCTTAATGATTCTGAGTTAGATTAACCCTCTAGGGTAAGGCACTTCTATAATATTATTTTTATAATAGTCAGTCTACTGGCCACATATATTGACCATATAAAAATAACATTAAGAGTCCCTAAGTTTTATTTAAAAACTTTAATTAGATTCTCCCCCTTAAAATATTTTCCAATTAAATTATTAAATTATTGTTTTAATTAAAGGTTAGGTTGAATTTCGATCCCGCAGTACAAATCTTATAACTTAATTGTTAAGACTAGAGAAATCAAGTCATAGGGTTAAGATCTAATTAAAGTCGATCTTTCAAATCTCTATAGAACAACTAAAAGTTTATATTATAAAAGTAATATTAACTTGGAAAGTTTCCAAAAGTTAATGTCCTAATGTTAAGGAACGTAAATCTATATCTAACTCATTTTATCATATAATTCTTTCCAACATTTCTAAAGTCACCTTAATAACAAAGGCTTAAGCCTTGCGTCATTTATATAAAAAACAAAAAAATAAAACTTTGAGCAACAGAAACTATGTAGATAATCCATGATATAAAATTAAAGCGTGAAATTGAACCCCTGACTCAAAAGATAATATAAAATATAAGGAAAAAGGTTCTGATTATTTCTTTTAAAAAAATATTCCCCTCCTTCCCTCTCATTTTGGAAACCTAACCCTAATTTGAAATTAGGGTTAGGGTCCTAAAATGAGGCATCTAAAATTACTTTATTGTTTTATTTCCTCTATACCCTTTTCTCTACTCACTTCCCTCCAAACCCTAAATTTTTGTTTTTTTTTTTGTTTTTTTTAGAGTTGCAGGTTTACAACAATGGAGGGAGAGAACTTCTGCTACTGTGATGAATATACATGTTAATATATATATGTATATGTATATGTATATGTATATGTATAAAGCATACAGAAAACATAAAGAGATTTGACAAAGAAGGTTGATTATATAAATGTATATGTATATGTATATGTATAAATAAAAAGCATACAGAAAACATAAAGAGATTTGACAAAGAAGGTTGATTATATATATATATATATATATATATATATATATATATATATATATATATATTTATTTATTTATTTATTTATTTATTTATTTATTTCAACTAACTGATTTGGAAACATACTAGCATTAGCAAAAGAATGAACATTAAAATATAGGTTGAAATGCATTCTAAATAAACTCATTTCTATCAATTTAACTAAGTTGGGGTATATGAACATGTTTTGAAATATGCAAATATTTTATTGCTAGAAAATTTTCTCTTTTTTCTTAACTTTCATATTTACTAATCAAATATAAAGAGCATACATCTAAGAGAAAGCAGATTTCTTTTCTTTCTTTGGTAACAATAATAAACAAAAAAAAAAACTAGATTTACTCCTTAAAAATCTTAGCATGAAAGAACTTTTATTTAATCATAAGATTATCACAAAACAAAATGAGATGACAACACTAATATTTACAAATTGCTTTCAAGGATGCTTAAAAACAGCCACATGACTTTTACAAAATCTTTCTTTTTTCAAGCTGTACACACAATATACCATAAGGCTTTTACAAAAAGATAACATGATGATGAGAACTCTATTACTACATTTTCTTTTCTTCCAAGCTCACTCCAACTTTTATGTAACTTTAATCTTCAAATCTGCATTACAAGGCAAAAACAAGGGGAAACTTGAAACCATGGGGCTGCTCTCTATAACACCCCAAAATTGGCATCTTGCAACTCTAACCAATTTTGTTGCATTTGTCATTCTTTTGGATCGTCAAAGTCCTATTGTACTAGGCAATTCTGAGTTTTTGACTGACTCTACTCGACCTAAGTGTCAAATGTAGAAAATCCTAAATCTGCATTAATCATACATCATGTTTAATTCCTAAATATCTATTGGCTAAACAAACCTTATGATCGAATTAATTTAATTAATAAAGTCCTAGCACTTTAATTAAATTAAATTCA
>MU225649.1:553714-564469 GCA_018584345.1 Thuja plicata | reverse complement strand
TGAGTTTCCAAATCAATAGTCTCAGAATAAATGTCCATAATAGAAAACATAATATAGTCCATAAGGTGCATCATAAAGCATCATGTGTCCATACATCCAAAATAATCAAATTCGTGGCATAAAGCATGAAGTCTATAATGTCTATAGTGCATCAAAAGTAAAGTATCATATGCTAAATCTATCATAAGCAGAAAACTGGAAAACTACGATGGGGTTCAGGGTGAGGCCTCACACCAGTTGCATTTAGCTAATCTAACCAATGCTACTAATCAGTCTTTGATTCCACCATACTACCAAAATTTTACATTTGTTAGACATACTCTTAATGATCCCCTACCCAAAGGGGATGATATAAAAAGGTTAAAAAATTTCAGTATTGATGGTGATCTACAATTACACATAAACTCTTATACTACTCTTTGCAGTAAATTTCACCGCTAGGACTTATTTCTAGACAATTTATTCTCCTATTCTGTCAAAGGGATCACTCTAGAGTGATATTTATATTTTCCTATTACCTCCATATTTTCCTTTAATTATTTGATGAAACAAGTTACTCAAATACTTTAGAGAAAAAATCGCAGCAAGGTCACTAAATTACAGACCTTGTTCATTGTAAGCAAGAACCTAATGACCAAGTAACCAACTTCATTTCTAGGTATCAATATATCTCTTATGAAATTTGATAGAGGTGTTCTTCTAAACTTAGAGTCAGATTGAATCTCTTCCAAGGCCTCTTTTATAGACCTAATAGGGCTTCCTCTTAACCTTAATACCAAGGGCAAGACACCAAGTTCTCTACCCTCCATTCTAAACTCAGAGTCAAATTGAATCTCTTCTAAGGACTCTTTTATAGACCTAATAGGGCTTCCTCTTAACCTTAATACCAAGGGCAAGACACCAAGTTCTCTACCCTCCAATTCCTAAACTCCTCTACCAATAGGATCTTTAGTACTCACTGAACCTTCACAAGTAGATTCCACTAAATCATACCAATGCACTTCCAATGCTTTGCAAGATTGGATTCTTCTCATTTTGGGCCATTTGAAAAAATTCTTGAAGACTAGGATTAGTCATTCATTCAACCACCAATCAAGTTCCTAAAGACTAGGAATAGGCCCTATGGCTTCTTGTAGCCCTATTTTGGCTCAAAAAATGGAATATCTCACAAACTTCACAGACAACCCCCAAACCTATTAGTGGATTAAGATACCAATTATTGATTTACAACCTATTTATAGGTTTTGGGTGACCCAAGTCTTCCGTACAACACCTTAAAACCCTTAGGGATTGTGTCCTTAAAAATAGGGCTAATTGTTCAATCTGAAGAAAAACTTCTTAAAACCTTATGAACTGGATTCCTTGGTCACCACCACTGCTCATAGAATATTTTCTCCTCTCATAATCCATCCTCCAACCACTAGATTGAAAATTTGAATCCAACCCTACATTCCACAACACACTATTCTTATTTTTTCCTAGCTGGGCTATTTCCAAGCTCACCTACAACAAGATCTCTAAATTCAACCCTAGCTTCTCTGCAACTAAAAGCAAGATAAAATCTATGTAAAATGACTCCCCTAACATTCCATCTAGACCCATTTTATATTCCATGATAGGAATAAACTCGAGGAGCCATTTTCCTACGTACATTCCAGAATGGACCAGTGAACACAAAACACAACAAAATTTTAATTACACCTACAAACTGGAACTAAAGAGATAAACCAATACACAGAGAATGAGGAAACAACTTTCAAAAACTAATTACATTATTAATTTTCTCAATTCAATCCATCTGAACTACCTTTACAAAGAAAATATAGAAACTGACTTTTTAGGATTTTGCCAATGTTTAATTACTTCAAAATGAAATCCAAAAACTTCCAACCCTTGGAAAATGCCAAGGAATTCCTTAAATAAAATTCCTCTTTCTAGGGCAACCATTCAAACCGATCAGCAACCGGTTTTTGGCACAAAGCAACTTTTTGCCAAAAGTTGTCGAGCAACTTTCAAAAGTTGCAAATGTTGCTTGAGCAACTTTTACATCTTTTTGCAATTTTGCCTTCTCCTTATTCCACCTCCATGGATGGATTAAAAATGGTATAATTCATGTCCTAAGACTCAAAATCACCTAAAAATTCCCCCCTAAGCATCTTGGTTTCCCAACCCACACTTTGACTCATTTTGTCAAATAAGGCTTTACAAAGGTCACTAAGACCAAAACCACTGAAAACCTAAACACATCACTACTAAACTACTTCAAAAACATCCTAAACTTCTCAAAACTCCTTAATAAACTAAAATGAAACACAACACAACAAAAAAAATGGGCTTTAACTGTAGTGCTCCTGCACCATTCTACCCTAAACAAAAATAAGTTAAATCCCATTAGAAAGGATCAAGTTAGGATCTATGCCCAACTTATGAAACTCTGTATCCAACACCCATGTATCTTCTGAATCTTCATTTCCTTTCCATTTTATTAGATACTCCATGTACACCTTGGTCCCTGTCCTCTTAGCTACTCTAGAACTCAAGATTTTCTCTGCTTGTGGCTTTGGTGTGACTGATAGTTTTAAAGCTCTTATCTCCCCTGAATCCTCTGTTTGAATATGATCTCCTTCTAGAATATATCCCTTATAGGGCACTAGATCTACAACATTAAATAATGGAGAAAGTCCCATATCTATAGGTAACTCCACTTTGTAAGCATTATTACCATATTTTGCTAGAATGGCACAAAGGCCAACCCTCCTCATCTGAAGTTTGTTTGGGACACCTTTTTGCAATCTTTCTTTGTTTAAGTGAACCATCACTAGATCTTCAACCTGGAATTGAAATTATTTATTTCTCTCATCCACCTTATGCTTTGTATGGTTAGTACTATCCACTAGTACTTGCTTCACTGTATCATGGATCTCCTTCATGGACTGGGCAAATTCCTCTGCATAACCACTCCTCACTGCACTACTCCCTAGGTCTCTAAGCTCACATATTCCTCTAGGGTGAATCCCATAGACCACTTCAAAGGGACTCTTACCTGTGGATTTGTTTACGGTATCATTGTAAGAAAACTTTGCCCGAGCAATTACTTGATCCCATGTTTGTCCATATTCTTTGATAAGACACCTTAAGAGGTTTCCCAAACTCCTATTAACCACCTTAGTCTACCCATATGTTTTTGGATCATATGTAGAACCAAAATAGAGGTTGGTTCCTAGCTTTTGCTACAATGTCTTCTAGAAATGGCTCATAAACTTGGAGTCCCTATCTGATACAATACTCAAAGGTAAACCATGGATTCTGAATGCTTCCCTAAAGAATAGATTTTCTATATAACATGCATCATGTGTGGTTTTACATGGCACAAAATGGGCCATATTACTAAATCTATCCACAATCACAAAGATACTATCCAAACTATATTTTTTCTTAGGGATTCCAACCACAAAGTCCATGCTAAGATACTCCCGAGGTCTATTTTGGATTGGAAGGGGTTGATATAACCCTATATTAGATGAAGTTCATTTTTTTCCTTCTGACAAACAATACAAGTTTCTACATACCTATGTATATCTCTATTCATCTTAGGCCAATAATAGTATCTTTTGACCAGCTCAAAGGTCTTATTAACTCCAAAATGCCCACTAAGTGATCTATCATGTTTCTTCTGGACTATGTTCTCCCTCATAGACTCTCTAGGTACATAGAGTTTCTCTCCTCTAAACAAAAGACCTTCTTGAAGAGTAAAGTTAGATTACTCACCATGGAAATGGTTTTGGAAGTTACTACACACCTTGTAAGCAGTTGAGAAGTCCTCATCATCTGGATAAAGTTATTTGAAGATTTCTATGCCAATACTCCTTAACTGTATTTCATGGACAGTCAACAATATTCTTCTTAATGCATCAGCCACCTTATTCTGTAGCCCATTCTTATGATTGATTGTAAAAGTATAGGCTTGGATGTATTATACCTGGTTCATATGCTTGTGACTTGACTTGTCGTTTGAATTTAGGAAGCTTAAAGCTTGATTGTCTATAGACTAAAAATTCCTTAGGAAGGAGGTAATGCCCCCACTTCCTTAATTATTGAACCAATGCCTACAAATCCAAGTCATATGAGGAGTAGTTTCTCTTTGCATCACTAAGATTTTCACTATGGAAAACTACTGGTTTTTCTTCCTGACTTAAGACTGCACTTATAGCAGTATTACTAGCATCACACTCAACAGTGAATAACTTCTCAAAACTTGGTAGTACCAAGATTGGTTGGGTGGATATTTTCTTCTTTAAAGTCTTAAAACCCTTGTTAGCTTGCTCATTCCATTGAAATTTTGTCTTCATACATCTTTTTATGGTGTCCAAAATAGGTGCACATATCTCACTAAACTATATGATGAACTTCCTATAGAATTGTGCCAAACCATGGAAGCTCCTTACCTCTATATCAGGCTTAGGTGTAGGCAAATTCATGATTGCTTCCATCTTACTAGTACCCATTTTCAAATTCCCTTCCAAGATTACAAAACCAAGGTACACCAACTCTTGTTTCATGAATTCACACTTGTCTAAGTTGATTGTCAACTTCTCCTCATGCAATTTTTGTTAAACCATCTGCAGATGCTTAATGTGGTCTTCTTTTCTCTTACTGAACACTAAGATATCATCTAGGTACACCACAACCCACTTACCTATGAAGTCCTTCAACACTTCGTTCATTAGCCTCATAAAAGTGCTTGGGGCATTAAACAACCAAAGGGCATGACTAACCACTCATATAGGCCTTCTATGGTCTTAAAAGCGGTCTTCTATTCATCCCCTTCCTTCACTATAAATTGCTGGTACCCACTCTTTATGTCAATTTTGGTAAAATACTTGGCTCCACCTCGATAATCCATCAAGTCTTCTATCCTTGGGATTGTGAACCTATACCTTATGGTAATTATGTTAATGGCTCTAGAATCTGTACATAGTCTCCAAGTACCATTGGGAACAACACAAGGGCTTATGCTTTTCCTAATTAGGCCTTGGTCAAGTAACTCTTATATTTGTTTAGCAATCTCTGTATTCTATTGTGGGGTCATCTTATAGGCAACTTTGTTAGGGAGTGAGGTGCCAGGGATAAAGTCAATTTGATGGCTAATGGCTCTCTCAAGTGGTAGAGTAGCCAGTTGTCCATCACTCACTATGTCCTTGTATTGATCCAACAACTCTTGTATCTCTATGGGAAATACCTCTTTCTTATCCGCCTTCTCATCCTTAGGTTTCAACACTAAGGCAGAGCCTACTCCTTCTCCTTCTTCAAGTGTGCTTAAGAATTCTTTTTCCCCCACTACGAGTACATTTGGACCCATTGTCTTCACTTCTCCTTCTTCCAAGATTGATTGTATCTTAAATTTGATCCCATCCTTCTTGAATGAGTAAGAGTTCTTAGGTCCATCATGCATAGCAGCTCTGTCAAACTGCCATGGTCTTCCCAATAATAGATGGCAAGAATCCATGGGTAAGACATCACACAACACCCTATCCTTATACCTCCCAATGACAAACTCCACCCATTCCTACTCATTTACTAATACATGTTGATCATTGTTTTACCAAGTGACCCTATAGGGGTTAGTATGGGGGATTCTTTTCATTTTAAGCTTATCAACTGCTTCAAGAGAGATAATATTATCAGTAGATCCATAATCAATAATAAATTTGCAAACCTTACCTAAGATTTTGCATTTGACTCTGAATATAGGGACCTTCTTTGGCTTGGCTCTTCTCAGACTAGCTCTTTGATAAGTGTTCTCATGATCATCAAATTATCCCCTATCTTTGAATCCAATACCTCTTCCGTTGTTTTGCTACTAGAAGACTCCTCTTGCACATAATTTGTTATTTTCTCTCCACCTTGTGATGATGAACTCTTTTCAGGACACCTATAAGAAGGAAGCCCCATATTGATGGCAATTATAGCATTTCATAGAAGAGAATTAAGATCCTATTCCCTGACCACTTGATCTTCCTCTTGAATTACTGCTAGAGCCTCTACCTATGTTGTAACCACTTTTGTAATTGTTTGACTCTCCTCACTGCTCAGTGAGCTTGGTCTCTCCTTGGTTTCTTGGTTCAAAGTTTCTTCCTCCAATGCCTCACCTCTGGCCTCTACCATCTCTTCCTCTTCCTCTGCCCCTACTGCTTGAGTCATGCTTCTTGTTTAATTTTTCTTCCACCTTAAGGGAAAGTTGATAGCATTGATGTATTATCTTTGGGCTTAAGAGGATTATTTCCTCTTGTATGTTCCACCTTAGCCCATTTATTTATCTAGCCACCTTTAGGCTTTCCTCTTCCATCATATTTGATCTCAGACACAATTTGTGGAACTCTTCTGTATAAGCACTTACTTCAAGATCTTTTTGTCTCAGGTTTTGTCTCTTCTTGTGCAACTGCACTTCATAATCATCTGGCAAGTAAGTCTCCCTAATATTTTCCACCATACCTTTCCAACTTGTAATTGGATTCTTTCATTCCTTTACCCTCTCATCTTGTACAAATTTCCACCATGTGAGGATAGTCCCTCTCAACCTTGTTTTAGCTACTCTCACCTTTTGTGCCTCTGTCACACTTTCACATTCAAAGTGTTTTTCTAATTCCTCAATCCACTCCATGTCTACTTTAGGTTCCATCTTACCACTGAATAAGGGTACACCTTCTAGTGAATCACCACTCATGGCCTTTAGAGCCTTAAGGAATGACTCTTCATCCAATATAGGATCAGGCCCGGGCACTACATCTTCTTCTTCCACTGACTTGCCTTTTTCTTCTGTCTCTCTGACCAACTCACTTACTTCTGCAGTCCTATCTTGCACTTCATCAATCTTATTAATAATCTCTGCTAACTTATCTCTTAGGATTCTATTATACTCTTCTCTTTCATCCATCTTCTTAGCCAACTCTGCGTTGGTCACCATGGTTGATTCTCCCACAGATATAAGATCACTCATGTTCTTGCTAGCCCAAGTCTTTTAGGGCTCTAATATCAATCTGATACAGGTGTTCTTCTAAAATTAGATTCATCTTGAATCTCTTCCAAGTTCTCTTTTCTAGACCTAACAAGGATTCCTCTTAACCCTAATCCTAAGGGCAAGACACCAAGTTCTCTACTCTCCAATTCCTGAACCCCTCTACTTATAGGATCTTTAGTACTCACTGGACCTTCACAAGTAGATTCCACTAAATCATACAAATGCACTTCCAGTGCTTTGAAATATTGGATTCATCTCATTTTGGGCCGATTGACACCATTCTTGAAGACTAGGATCAATCATTCATCCAACCACCAATTGAGTTCCTAAGAACTAGGAATAGGCCTTATGTCTTCTTGTAGCCCTATTCTAGCTCAAAAACTAGAATATCTCACAAACTTCACAAAGAACCCCCAAACCTATTATTGGATTTAGATAATCATTATTGAGTTACAACCTATTTATAGGGTTTGGGTGACCCAAGTCTTTCGTACAACACCTTAAATCCCTTAGGGTTAGTGTCCTTAAAATAGGGTTAATTATCGAGTTTGAAGCAAAACTTCTTAAAACCTTATGAACTAGATTCATTGGTCGCCACCACTACTCTGAGAAACTTTTCTCCTCTCATACTCCATCCTCCAACCACTAGATTGAAAATTTGAATCCAACCCTACATTCCACAACACAATGTTTTTGTTTTTCCCTAGCCAGGCTATTGCCAAGCTTTCCTAGGGAAAGATCTCTAAATTCAACCCTAGCTTCTTAGGAACTAAAACCAAAAAAATATATATGTACAATGACTCCCCTAACATTCCATCAAGGCCCATTTTACATGCCATGGCAGGAATAAACCCAAGGAGTCATTTTCCTATGTACAGTCCAGAATGGACCGCTGAACACAAAACAAAACAAAATTTTAATTACAACTACAAAATGGAACTACAGAGCTAAACCAATGCACACAGAATGAAGAAATAAATTTCAAAAACTAATTACATTATTAATTTTCTCAATTCAATCCATTTGAACTACCTTTACAAAGAAAACATAGAAACAATGACTTTTTAGGATTTTGTCACTGTTCAATTACTTCAAAATGAAATACAAAAACTTTAAACCCTTGGACAATGCCAAGGAAGTCCTTAAATAACCTTCCTTTTTCCAGGGAAACCGTCCAAACCGATCAACAACCAATTTTTGGCACAAAGCAAATTTTTGCCAAAAGTTGTCGAGCAACTTTGAAAAGTTGCAAATGTTGCTTGAGCAACTTTTACATCTTTTTGCAATTTTGCCTTCCCCTTGTAGAATAATAGACCTAGGTTAAGGTTTAGGAATATGTTGTGTTCATAGAATTATTTATCCAGCAAAAATTGAGGTATTTATTCTTAGATTAAGATAGACACAAGTCTCCAAAATAAACCAAGTGAACATGATAATAAGGACCAAGGTGTAGTTTTATAATAGGTTAAAATAAGTGAAATTGATAATAAGGACCAAGGTGTAGTTTTATAATAGGTTAAAATAAGTGAACATGATAATAAGGACCCTTTCTTCCTCTAGATCAAATTGAAAAGGATACACAACATAGTTAAGTCTTGCGTGGTCAAGTACCGGGGACAATTTAGATCAAATGCTAGTGGTGAAGTAGATTGTTCAATAAGATAATGATTTACAAGATCAAATGTACCATAAATATTCAAAAAGTGATAGATTCATATTTCCTAGTCATTATATAATTAGAAGTGAACATATAAAGAAGAAACCTAGGTTAACAATTGAATCACTTTACCTTTCAAATATTTTGACTTAAGGAAAGAAAGAATCTTAAAAATCTATCAATAGTACTTAGAATCTAATATAGCTCAAATAACTATTCTTGTAGTTGAAAAAGATTTTGGGACTTAAGAGATACTAATTTTATCATATCACTACAATAAATTTGGGATATCCAACTATAAAAACAAAGAGTGAAGAGGTACAATCATATTGACTATGGGGCGAGAATAATTAAAAATAAATGTATAATTATAAGAAAACATTAAATAGTTGGTTGCCCCATTATATTCTACAGATGGATCAATCTTCCCTTAAACAATAATATCCGAGAAGGAAGCTTCATCTTAAAAAAAAAGAAACACAAAGTAAGAATGACATCTCAATGGATAAAATAATTAAGTAAGAAAATAAATGAAGTGGTGGAAGAATCTATAACTCTCTTTGGAGAAATTTAGAAACTTAAGGATAAAATTGAGGATGTATATAATAATTGCACAGAGGGACACAAAGAAAATTGATCAAAACCTTCCTCAAATTATTCTAATTAGAGAATTAAGTGCTCAATCCCTAAGAAAATAAAATATTTAGGATCAACAAGTATTGGATTGACCAAGAGTATGGATGAAAACCATTTACATAAATCATTTCACTATTGAATAGCTAGAAGAAGTTAATCATTTCATAAGTAGAGAATGTATGTGTAGTTTAAAAATATTACATGTTACCGATTTTCGGTAACAAGGCCATTGGCGGAATTCTACCTGCAAAGGTAATTTTCTGCAAAGGCTTGCGGGATTTCAAAAATCATCTTCTCCATTGGCGAAATTCTACCTGCAAAGGTAATTTTCTGTAAAGGCAAAAAGAGAAGGTTTTTCACATTGTGCGGGTTTCGCACCTCTCAGGTGATTTTCCAAAAAGGAAGAAAAGAAAGAGTGCTGTGGTGGACCCCACAATGAGTTTTCAAGGCACCTTTTCAATTTTCTGGAACCAAAAAAGACTCAAGGCGGAGAATTGAAATTCTGATTCTCTGTGGCGGGTTTCTACCTGCAAAGGTGATTTTCCGCAAAGCAGAAAAGAGGAATTTTGCCTTGTGCAGGTTTCGCACCTCGCTGGTGATTTTTCGCAAAGAGGGAATTTGCTCGGCGGAGATATGTCCAGAGCCTTCTCCAAAAGCAGAGTTCGCACCCATAGAGAGATTTTCCGTAAGCAAATAAACGCACCCTGCTTCTATTTTTCCGCAAGTCCACGGAAAATGGAAGATACGAGTTGGCGACTAAAGAAAGAGGTGCATTGTCGCGTGCTCGCAGTCAGTAACAGAGTGAAATTTTCAAGCTCGCGAGTTGGTGACTAGTCAGAAAATAGATGTCATCGCCCACTCGTGCACGAGATGAAAACAGAGTAAAAGGTGGTGCGAGTGTGTGACCGGAAAGAATATGCAATGAAGAAATGGATGTCGCTTAGTCGCTCAGAATCTAAAGGTCAGTTTAAACAGCCAGCGACTGTGCGATGAAGGAATAAATGAAAAGGAAGATGCATAGGCGCTCAGTCGCCAAGACTCAGGCTTTTAAACATACACAGATAATTTTCAAAGCGAATTTTAATATTTTATTACAAATCCATGTTTCATTCCCGGAAGTCTTCAGAGACAGAAAAATATCAGATTGTTCTTAGACGCTGTAAATCAGATATTTTACAGATAGAAAGATCATATTTTAAAAGATCAGAGGTTGCAGTTGTTAAAGTCTGCAGAAAAGTTATTGCAATTCAGAGACTTTTGTGACTCTTCTAGAGGGGTAAGACTACTTCTATGAGGGAGTATTTATGATGGTATGAATTTTGGGTCACCAAATGGTATTTTTGTAGACTTTTGAAGGGTTAGGCAGTGGTTGGACAGGCCGAATCCGATCCAGAAGTTATTGCTTTGAAAATGCAATTGGCTTTGAAAATGCATAAATATGAGT